>JASGXE010003847.1:0-55373 GCA_030068105.1 Sinentomon sp. SZTP_YWyxl
GCTGCAATCTGCTTGTTGGTCAATTGGCTTCTGCAATACAGGCAGTCGAAGCCATTCCCTTTCACTTCCTTTCTGCTGAGGAGAAGTTTATTGCAAACAGTGTAGCTTCACATCCGCAAGTAAGGCAGATTCTTCTTTCTTTCTGAAAACATTTAGTGGTGCCGCCTTGTGGTCTCCAAACAAACGCAATCAGCAGAATAGGGGATAGATGCAGGGTGAGGTTGTTGGAGTTGTCAATTCACAATTATTATTGCTCTCCAAATAGACCAGTTCTTTCGTTATTTTTCATTTTTGGCAAGGACATCAAACCTCAATTTATTATTCTAAATGAAAAACGAAGCAGGCCTGTCCGGAGAAGCTGGACTCTTCAATGGAGCCGCAGGCAGTTCCGTTTTTTCTTTTCCCTCCATCAATTCTTCATTTCAAGCGGATCCAATTCGAACGCGCAGTGTGTTTCAATAAAAAAGTGACGTGTATTTGACATTTTCCTTTGGCAAATACGTATTTTTTATTCACTTTCACTTTTCGTTTTTTTTTTGTTTGTTTCGGACAAACTTGAAAGTCTTGCTTGTTGGCACGGTTTTTTGCAGAAAAGATCAACCTAAAATAATCAAATATGACAAGATTTCTGTGACACTTCGGAAAATGATATGGTTCCTTTTTATTGGGGCATCCTGCGCATTTGTAGGTAAATGGTTTGGCCTTGGTGACAAGGTGACAAGGGCATTGCTTTTTTATTTGAATTTCGATGCTGACAATTATTGTGTTGCCTTTTTCCGCTCATTTTATGACACGTTGGGAGTTCTCCGTACCCCTCCCTTTCTGTTGTTTTGTTTTCGCGATCTTCTTCTTCCCTTCTTTCTCATTATTTCTTCCTCTTTTTCGTCTCATTCTTTTCCGCTCTCTCCGTTTTTTCATTATTCCTTTTATCCCTTCCTTCTTTTCTGCCTTTCTTCCCTATTTTATGCCCATGCAAAAGCCCGCCCACAAGCCAAAGAGAAAGATAACAATATCACCCCACACGTTTTGCATAGGTCCCTTATGCACTGGTCCTCACGCACATGATACACCCTTGTTGGTGACTGAGTTTGAATTTTTCTGGAATGGCAGGAAAGTGCATGGGCCCCTCTCTGGCGGTCACATCAATGCCGAATGATGGGACCCAATTGGAATAGACAGCATATGTTCTTTGGATGCTCTGCAGAAAAGGAATAAATAGACACAGATGAAGAATCCACACCATTCACTGCTTGCCCGACAGGTACCTGCTGTTCGCTTATCCAAATGGAAAGAAAATCCTCCTGGCTTGGAGGATGAAGTGATACCGTAAAACCGGGTAATTTCGGCCAGTTTTGACTTTCCCAGCTGAAAATCACTACATTGGAGATGAATTTTGTTTATTTTTTTCTACTGTCAACCTTATTGGGGGTCTCTAGTTGGCTCCCCAATGGCCCATTTGTTGATTATAGCAGGCTTTCACTATTTTTTAAAAAAAAAGTTGGGTGGCCGAAATTACCAGGCAATCTGGGTAATTTCGGCCACCCCCTCTGAAAACATGAACATGGATGAAGTGGCCAAAATTATGCCCCACAGGGGTAATTTCGGCCACCAAACATTGTTTTAAAAAAAGTTACAGGCAATCAAAAATGGCCGAAATTATACCTGAATGAGATAAAAGATCAAAGTACATGAAAACAGATATGTGGCCAAAATTACACCTGAGAAAAGGAAACATTTTGTACCAAATAATGGCATTTTAATAAAAGTTTTGAAACCTTGGCATAATGAGATCTTAAGATTAAAAATTCAGTGCAAGAAATTGGTTTTTACTGATCCTGAACTCCTTCTAAGCTAGTGATTTCACATTTTGACACACAGGAAAACCACAAAATGCTTGGCACAGATGGTCAATCACAAAAAAATGTTCAAGGTGAAAATAATCAAGGTTGATATAGGCCTATTAAAAATAAACAAACAAAAATCCAGGAGAGAACCCGTTTCCAGGTGCTGACAAAGTTACATTTTTTGGCACTTGTAGGCTATGCAAAAATGATTAATTCCTCATTGTTTTGGATGTGAGGAGGGCTTTTACAAGAAAAAGTTAGGTAATCTTTTATTTTCTTTTTCTTTCTGAATTTATTCCAATATGCCATGAATGGAAATTACCTTGTCTTTGGGTTACACAACAAGCCTCAATAGGTAGGCACTGCAAAGGGATGAGCAGGTTTTACAAAATTGGACAGGAAGGAAGCCGTGATGTTTGCCCTCAGAAACAATGGAGATGTTCAAACGTTTTTGCATTTGCATTTGTTGGTGCCCACAAATGTCGATATTCTCCAAACAAAGTAAGTGCTCCAAACAAAATTATAGGTACCCACTGAATTATTCAGTCTCTCAATTCAAAATATTCTCAGCAAAAGGCAACAAAAAAGAATGCTCACTAAAGCAAGTAGGAAGGTACCTACTTGAATGAATTGTCTTCTAATTCTATTCTAATTGTCTTCTAATTCTAAAACCATGAATTGTCTTCTGGTACTGAATGAATTGTCTTCAATTATTAAAGCTTTCAGAATATAGGTATGCTGGCATTTGGCCAGGAAACCAAAGAAACAATACACGAGGGTGTAACGACTACAAAATTAGTCTACTTGTTAGACATGCTTTTTTTAAACTGCTTGTACATCAAAGTTATTTTCCTGTATTCAGTTGTTGAGAATCTTCCACAACCTTGCAAAACTAAAGGACCGTAGAAAATGTACTTAAGTGAGATCTTGTCTATATCATCATGCTTTGGCCATGAAAATTCTCCCTCCATGGTTTCCTTCAAGAACTTCATAGTGCAGGCTTCCCCTTCAATATCCAGAATACGACCAATGAACCATGATTCGTCATAGTAGGCAGCAAAATATTTATCCTTCTCGGGAACAATCTTCTTTTTTGGCTGTGTTGTCATCATTTCATCCTCGGATGGGCCACTCTCTGAGACTCTGGATGCTTCTGAAACCATCTCGTCCAGGCTTTCGTCTGTGTCTGAAGATGAAACCAAGTCCTTTGCTGTCACACTCTTCCCAGGTTCAATGCTTTTCTTCTTTCTTCCTCTGTCTGTGGAAACAGCTGACTGGCTACCGTATCGCAATTGGTGGAGCATATCTACCAATGACTTGGTGACAATGCCATCTGCAACATCACCCTGGGCTGCACATTGATGTGGTAGCTTCTGTAAAACTCTCTGAGGGTTAAAGGGAACTATGCCGCAAGCTTCAAAACCGCTGACAACATCCTTGGCGAGGTTTGGAACAGCAGGAACAAGTTGGCGGAGCATGCCATTGAATTGCTGCTTGCTGACACTGCCAGTCGTTGGATTGCTCTGTTTGAAATCTGCAAGGATCTTTCGCCAAGCAGCCTTCATTGGGCGGAAGACTGCCACATCCAAAGGTTGTGTGATGTGGGTTGCGTTGGGAGGCAAGCATACAAAATCTATGTTGTTTTCCTCGCACGCTTGTAAAACATCGACGCTGAAGTGCGATGACAAATTATCGCCCATCAAGACCTTCCTTCCCTCCAAGCGCTTGGCATGTGGTAAAAACAAGTTGAAAAACCAATCCTGGAATGTAATTGCATCAAACCACCCATGGGTTGTGTGATGATAACGGGTACCACCTTGGCAACATCGTTCACGGCAAAATGGCGGCACTCTTTCTGGACCTCCAATCACCCATTGCGGATACACATGTTTTGCTCTGTACACCACATACAGGGGGAGGATGGTGCCTGCAGCTGAGGCACAGAGCATGAACGTCGTTGAAGATTTGGAATGTTGCATAACTCTTTCCACATACTTTACTCCTCGTTTGGTTATGACTTTTGACTTGCCAGGATCGTCACTTAAATTAGATTCATCGTAGTTGAAAATGTTCTGTGGTGGAACTCCTGTCAACGTCTCTTGCAATTTATCAAAATAGGCACTGATGATTGGTCTGGAGACTTGACTTCTCTTTCTTGTAATGTTTGAACACATCCGCTGTGACAGCTTCTCCTTGTGTCGTCTCAGGAATGCCTCACACCAATCGTCTCCTGGGGTGTTATCTTTGAACTTCGATATCACAAGGCCTGACTTTTCCAGAAACTGATGTACCCAGCTTTTCAGATCATTACGTGTGAGAGGGAAACCGTAATCCGCACAGATCATCAGGCATTTGACTATGATATCCTCTGTGGCTGATGACAGTAGAGTTGGGTGACCAACTTTACGACCATGGCGACCATTTACTCGATCTTGGAGTGTAGTTCGTGGAACTTGGTACCGTTTTGCAGCTTGGCGTTCTGATAACTTGCCTTCCACAACAGCAGTTATGGCAGCTTCCATATCTTCCTGCTTGTAACGTCCATGCTTGGAAGGCTTACCCTTACTAGTCGACGCTTGCTGCCTGTGAGTGGTCTTCTTAGGTGCCATCTTCTGAAAAAATGAACAAGAATAGACGCATGCCCATTAAGTACCTGCCCAGGTAGGCCTAACTGGTTTTATTGCAAATTATTGATCTCATTGACTTACCAGGTGCAAAATTTGTAGTTGTTGGAGTGAACATACACGTAGTTGTGATGTTGATAAAAAAAACCAATCGAACTTTGAAAACACTAGTTGTTTTAGCCATTTTTGTCTCCAAATTTTTGTTTCATGATAGTGCAATTTTTTATTCATCAAGGTTAGAGTGCCCTGGAAGGTATGTCAGGTTGCATGCAAGAAAATAATGTCAATAGTTTCTCAACAATGTTGAGACAGATAGGTTATATTCTGGCATTTGACCTGTGTCAGCCATGTTGTGATGCCAATTTTCTGCCAGATTGAGATTGACCCATTGTTTAGTTAGGTAATTGAATCAGTCAATGAACCTAATGTTCAAATATGTTGAGGCATTGCCAATTATAATGGTTATCATCAATTACCATACCAGGCCGAAATTACCCAAATTGTGGCTGAAATTATCCTGTCAGTGGCCGAAATTACCACCTGTTCAACTTTCGGCCACCTTTAACAGATACTCACGAAGGACCTTTTTGTTCCTGTTGAAAATTACAAGCATGTTAGATATTTTATAACAATTTAATACAAGGATATCATAGTTTTGTGCACTTACCTGCAACAGTTAATTCCAGAGGGCATAGATTTTGAAATCCTCTTAAAAATCAAATTTCTAGATGGGCTTCATGGCAGTTCATCAGCTTGTTGTTAAGCATTCACCACTTTTCACAGCAACCTAAGATCTTGCCACAGATAATATTTAAGACATGTGTAAAAGAAAAAATTGAAAATAATTATCAGGTTCTCATTTACACTTTTTGAAATATCAGTACATATGGTTTGGCCGAAATTACACCCCTGGCCAAAATTACACGGTTTTACGGTACCGCTATGCTGCACAAAGGGCCTCTTTCTGACAGCTGCAATAAGTCTTTGTAGGAAGATCCCTGTATTGCATGAGCAGGTATCCAGAGAGGCCTGTGCAGAATTTATGGTTTGGGCAATATGCAATGATGCAAAAAGAAATGCAAAGGTGGCCGTACACTGGTTTCTGAAATCCGCATCATTCCGCATGCTGATAATCAAGAAATTGTCAGTTTCTTTCAGAAAACTATCAATTTTCTCAAATGGTGGCAAGTTATTTGCCTGTTGGATGCTAAGCAGACGTAGTAAAATGTTTGAGCAACATGCAACCGAATTTAAATTCCTAAAATCTGTGATAGTTTTCTTCCAGGATGGTTTCAAAGTTTGAATTTTACTTTGGCTATGCGCGTAGCCAGTAACTGAGTGGTTTTCTTTTTTTCGCGGCTTGTCGACTAGCCAGTCACTGATAAAAGGTTAAGTTTTGCTCTGTGGTTCAAGTTTGAGTTGGGCTAGATAGTGGTTAGGTATTTCAATGTCGGTATGTCATTTTGTGTTGAGCTGGGGTTTTGTGAGTGAGTGAAAGATGTTTTTTTTTTCAATTGTTTTGTCTTCTTAGTCGAGAGTAAATTTTAGGTTGTGGGTTTTTGCCGAAAAGAAGGCATCATACCTTACGTCTTGTCTTGTCTTTCTCCGGACAGCGCTCACGCCGCGTGACTGACACAAGGCGAACCATTCCTCTGTTGTTGTGCACTGGAAAGGGGAAGTTCTCATCTCTATTTCATTTAATTCACTTTCTTGCATCTCTTATTCCTTTCTTGTATTTCTTTATGTCATCTTTATTTCTTTTCTTTTTATTCTTTTTTTAAAGCTGCCTCTTTTGAAGTTGCTTTGCTTCCTTCCTTCATCCTTTTTCTCTTTCTTTTTTTCTCCTGTTTTAGATAATAAACGAATGTCAAGGTGAGCAGTTGGATGAACTGTGGTAAGGGATGTCTGATGAACTCAGGAGATGACACGGAATGAAGGACGAAGGAGGTGTAGACTACTGACGAATGTGAAGGTGAACAGTTGGACGAACAACTGTGGTGAGGGATGTCTGACGAGCTCGGGTGATTACACTGAATGGGTGGTCCCTGAAAACCGGACAGCCGGACAGGACTGCCGGACAGGCAGAAAGGACCGCCGGACCGACCCGGGCAGGTTAGGTTAGGTTAGATTAGGTTAGGATAGACTATCCTAACCTAATCTAACCTAACCTAACCTATCCGGGTCGGTCCGGCGGTCTTGTCCGGCAGTCCTGTCCGGCTGTCCGGTTTTCAGGGACCACCCACTGAATGGATGACGAAGGAGGTGTAATGACGATGCCCAGCCCGGGAGATGATTGATCTGATGCTGAGCAAATGATGAAGGATTTAGCCAAAATTCAAACCTAAGTTTTTCTGTTTCGCTTTCATTCATTTTTGTCTTTAGGTAGGCAGGTAGGTAGGCCTGACTTAAACTTATCTTAGATTCCAGGGCAAGAGGAGCTTTGAACATGTTTGTGAAGGAGCAGTCTCGTTCGCATCTTTTGATGTTTTGCTGTGTGGTTCAAGTTTGAGTTGGGCTAGAGAGTGGTTAGGTATTCCTATAATGTAGGTATGTAATTTTGTGTTGCGCTGGGGTTTTGTGAGTGAGTGAAAGATGTTTTTCTTCAATTGTTTTGTCTTTTTAGTCGAAAGTAAATTTTAGGTTTTGGGTTTTTGCCGAAAAGAAGGCATCATACCTTACGTCTTGTCTTGTCTTCTCACTCCCTGCACTTGTCAACCGGCAGTTGCTGGACAGCGCTCTTGCCGCGTGACTGACACAAGGCAAACCATTCCCCCGTTGTGGTGCACTGAAAAGGGGAAGTTCTCATCTTTATTGGCAACTGTATCATTGTGCGGAACACAATGATACAGTTGTTCAGCTGACAAGTGCAGAACGTACCTAACACTAGGTATGTACACTTGCGGAACCGATAGTTTGTGGGTCGGAACATGAAAGGTTCACATGCAAAACTGACAGTTGGAAGTGTGGAACATGATGCATTATTTACGAATAGGGGAGAAAGGGGTAATAAGAGACGAATGGGGTAATAAGAGACACCATCATCTAAAAGCAGAAAAACTAGCTGGATTGGAATGTTGTAATTTTGCATGAGCAACGTGTCATATCAAGGCTGACTATGATATAGAATATCAGAATTGTAAGAACTATGATGTGGAAGTTATTGGACTTCTCATATTTTGTTGAGTGATGGAATGTCTCTTATCACCCTATTGGGGTAATAAGAGATGCTGCCAAGCAATCACACACAAAAGCTCCAAACAATCCTGCGGGGGGAATAAGAGATACAGGTCCATTGTCTCATATTTGTGTCAAAATTTCAGCTTGCTACCTCTTTCAGGCTCTGAGAAAATAAGATTTAAAGTAGGTACGCAATGTAAAAGTTCTCCCGTAAAATTGGTTGCTACAGAGTTGCTAAAATTGGTTGCTACAGAGGTAAAACAACATACGAATTGTTGTGCAAATAAACCTGTCAAGCTGAATGTCATGGAAAGTGATTTAGGAAGCAGTTGTGATGTCGATGTCATGTGCCTTCTGGATATCAACATGGATCATGGGATAAGCTGCAGAACTACCTCCACAAAACATCGGAAAAATCACCGAAAGTTGCAAAAAACGTCTCTCGATGCCACCAAAAGATATCTGACCTGAATGCTCGAGGCACTGTTAATTTTTCAAAAACACTGAACGTGGAGCAGGAATGGAAAACCAATGCTTTAATGTCACCTGAAGCATAAGGCAACAGGCCTAGATTAGGGCTAGGTAGGCCTAACAGCCTTTAATTGCCTGTAACTCACTTTGATTTTGTTGAAATCTCTGCGTTCAACAGAGAATGGGTATGAATCATTCAAATGGAAGTCATTCTGATTTATCAAAAAAGCTGAAGCTTTTTTGATAAATTAGGGGTCCCCAGATGCCATTTTACGACATTTCATGTCCTTTTTTTCTTATCCTGGAGGGTTTGCAGTCGCAATAGATGGAGCAAGGAAAAAACTGTTGGACACGACTTTCTGAATGAGTTTTTTTTACATTTTACCATTATCTGCAAATGAAAACAGAAAGTACAAAAGAAACAGAATGTTGCTATTGAAGTCCTGAGGTGTGCAGGGCACACACCAGGAGTCAGGGCTTAGGCCAAGGGTCCCCTCGGAAAAAGGCTTGGGGGGTAACATCGGCCGAAGGTCGAGGTTACCCCCCCCCCTAGCCTTTTTCCGGCAGGGTAATCAAAACAGGAAGTACAAAAGAAACAGAATGTTGCTATTGAAGTCCTTCCTGGTGTGTGCAGGGCACACACCAGGAAGGACTTCAATAGCAACATTCTAGGGGGGGGGGTAGGGGGTAACTTCGGCCGAAGGCCGAGGTTACCCCCCCTAGCCTTTTTCCGGCAGGTGAATCAAAACAGAAAGTACAAAAGAAACAATGTTGCCACCTATTGAAGTCCTGGTGTGTGCCCTGCACACACCAGGACTCTTTTCCCACCTTTTTCCGAGGGTACCCTTGGCCGATACCCTCGGAAAAAGGCTGGGGGGGGGGGGGTAACCACGGCCGAAGGCCAGGGGGGTAACCCCCCCCCTACCCCCCTATGCTCAACCCTGAAGCTGCCTGCTGGTTGGGGCTAAAATCATCAGGATCCATACGATCAGAGGGAGTAGACATTACAGAAACAGAATCATCCATCGAAACTTCACCATTCGTCTGAAGTGAATGTATCTCGGTTTGTTCCACTGCCTTTGGGATCATTGCATTAAAACTGGAACTGGTGACTTGACTGGCTAAGTTGGGGGTGGGGGCTATCTTGGCTCTGGCTTGCTTGAAAAAAGGTTTGATTAGCCTACCTATCAACAAAATGAATATTTTTGAGATGAAATGTGGCATCTCTTATTACCCCAAAAATGCAAAAACTTTGGGTAATAAGAGACACGATTCCCAAACATTTTCTGAACCACTTAGCAAAAATCCATTTGTACCACTAAAAAGAGCACATTTTTTACTTCCAAGACATCCAGAATTGAGATCTTAGATTCCACATCCCTGGCATCAGCAGCCGAATTGATGAAAGCACACCCGAATTTAATGCGATAGTTTTTTAATGGTGTTTTATTCTGCCACTTAGTATCCAAGGTTGCCATAGCTGGGTCAAGCTGTCATTTGGGGTTTTTTTAGTCAACGAAGTGACCTTCCTTCCTGCAGAAATTGACCCCCCTCTAATTAATAGTTTTATTTCTGTTGACGAATGCTCTTATTACCCCAATCTCTTATTACCCCGTCTTCCCCTAAAATCAAAAAGTGTTGGTGTCTAGGTTTCAAATGTCAAGGTATCAGGTATCAGATTTGTTCGGCACTTCCAAACATGGTTAAGATATCGCAACTGTTATGTGTGTCTTGAGTTCTGCACTTCCATCCAACTGTCGATTCCGCAGTCTGGGTACCCATGCTTCAGCATTTCCCGTTTCCATCTGTTTTCAGATGTTTCGAACTTCATGCTGTCGATTCCGCATCTGTCTGCTATAGGTAGGTACCTACCTATTGATATTGGCAAATATTCCAGGTAATAGCCTGGGTACCTACCTACCTAAATCTATTGGCATCCATGGGGTGGCAGGCATGCCCATAAGGGAGGGCTGTGCGAATCAGCATTCGAATCGAATCCCCAAAGTTCTTTTCAAAGGATTTCAAATAAAATGTAGGTAGGCTATGTAACTTTAATGGAGAAGACTCTCACCATTCACTGGTTTTTTCCTTTTTCTGTGTGTTCAGCATAAAAATGGAAGGGTCGAATCTTTTTGTACACCCTCCAACGATCTGTTGTTGGCCATTTTGATCACCCCTTCCGCAAAATCTTCTTGTCCTTACCTGGATCAGTTGTCAGAACAAAACACTGCTTTCATAATCTTAAACACTGCTTTCATGATTTAAATAGATACCTAGGTGCCTACCTATTTTTAGCAGCTTGACATGTAGTTTGAGCCACGTTTTAATTCTAGGCATCGAGTTTTTTTGTAACAACAATGAGGAAAAAGATAGATAACAGAATCAGAATTCTCATTGAAAATGGTGTCAAACTTGGTCACCGATCGATGTTTGTGGTTGTCGGCGACAGAGGCCGGGATCAGGTGAGTGATTATTTTCCTTCATACCTGCCTAATCTTACAGCGAGCAAGATTTGACTGGGGACCAGAAGATTTTTTCTGCCATTTAATTAGATTTCTCAATCTAATCCGGATTTGTAACTTCATTTTTTGTTGAGGCCGGAGAGAATTACACATGCATATCCTCAAAATCCCACTTCCAGTAGCATTTCAGTGTTTTGGCCTTTGTCTACCAATAATTTTCCATTGTTTCGACCAGCCAAGAAGCATCCCCTTTCACCATTACTTCTGTGCAGATAAATCCAAAAAACTCGGATGGGCTTACTGGGGAAAGGCTCAGGTCTAAAAATTACAATTTGCAGCCTGGGTGCTCTTGGATACTACCATGTGCCTTGCGACATGTGTTTCAGATGTCATTTTTTGTCTAGCTAAAACAACCTTAACAAAAGTCTGTTTCTCTCCCCGAAGACCGCCGGCCAAACTAAAATAACCACAGCATGTGTCTCTGTTTCCGTAACACTTTCGAATCCCTGCCTACAAGGAAATTTCTCGGGCATATGAAGTCTGCTCTTTGTTATTTGTAATTAAAGTTAACCTAGCCTGACCTAACCTCTCCCCGCCCTTTGCTGATCAAGCCTAACCTACCCTATCCCACCGAACCTTCTTTGGCAAGAAGCAAAGAGGTGTCAGGTCAGGTTTTTTGGCTCTTTTTTGCGAATAAAGAAGAGCATATATACTCGTATGTCAGTGAAAATGTCCGACTGCATGTGGGCAGGTATTCGAAAGTGTTACCTCTATTTCTGTCCCGGAAGACCGCCTGCCGAACGAAAAAGATTGTCAAAAACACAACAGAATGCTGCTCTGTGGTGTCCTCACTATGCATTTCAGCAGCAGCAGGCTTCAGAGCAGGTTTCCAATGGGAACACAATTCTCCTTCAAATAATTCCCATATTCAGGGCACACCTGACACCACACCAGCACCACAAATAATTCGATCGGATCAAAATTGCTTCTGCTGATTTTGTTTCAAATTGGGATCAGGGATGCGCAATCCTTCTTGTTTTTTTCACAGAGGGGACCAATCCTGTCCATCCGATTGTAATTTTTTGGCTGAAACTTCACACTTTGTTCTGCGATTTTTGAGTTTTGAGGCGCAAATTTTTGCAAAATTTCCTCAAAAAAAATTGTAATTTTTTTAATTATTTTTTTTTGTGAATTTTTTTTTTGCAAAAAATTTGCCGACTCAAATATTTTGCTGCCGTATTGAGGGATTGGCATCATTTGATGAAAACGACAGACAGGCCCAGCTCAAACCAGAAGTCAAAATGATAGTAAAGTGATAGCAGTTCATTGAAGACCATGCTGGAACTCAAACTTATCATCTAAACCTAGTATCATCACCTGCTTCTTTTCATTCTACGTTTGCATACCTACCTAATCATGAAGTGTCAGTGAAAATCCGTGTGGTTTTACAAAACAGAATGGTCAGCAGGGATGTGTCACAAATGAACTTCTCCATTTTCGGTAGGACCTCAAAGTCTCGTTTTTTGATGCTCCTGACTTTGGAAATTATAGGAAAGTTTCAGCATCACAAAGCTGTTGTCAAAGTCTTCAAAGTGGATCCTTTGGCGCAACTAGGCAATCACTCATGAACTTTATTTCGGGAAAGGTAATAGATCTTCAAGGTGCATAATAATTCCAAGCCTATTCACCATATTTTTTGAAGACATTTATGGATGATTGAATGTTTATCACTGAAACTGAACTTCTGTATGTTGCATTGCTCGTTGCTTGATGTACCTAATCTACCTACTTTAGTAGATTGGATGGGGTAATAAGCCCAGATAATAAAGGTTCGAAGTAGGTAGGCCCTATTTCCATTCTCAATTTTCCATTTTTTTTATTTGCAGGTTGTTATTTTGCATCACATGCTCTCAAAGGCAAGAGTTGCTGCAAGACCAAGGGTTCTGTGGTGTTACAAAAAGGATTTGGGGTTTACCAGGTGAGATTGTTCATCGGTAGACCTGTCAAGTCATATCACCATATCAGTGGGGCAAATTATTGTGAAAAAGAAATAGGTACAGTGAAGTGGACAATAAATGTGAACAATGCTCAGGCTTTTGGGACCCACTTCCAAGTCGAACTAGGTGATATAAATAGATAATGTTCTCCAAAGTTGTTTCTAGTTATGATTTTATGAAGTAAAAATGTGTGGCATATGAATTCAACGAAAACAGCCGCATCCCATTGGCTGGCAGCAGATCTGTGATCATAACGTGAAAACTGTTCTGCGAGAAACGGGAGTTTCCACTTAGACGGAATGTCTCACGTCCCGACGACATTCAGGACCCTGTGGCGGCAAATTTTCCCAAGACCCTGTGCCAAACTGGGAAACTGTCCGTACGTTCTGTCGTGATTGAACCACCGTCTGTAAAGGACAACTTCTTTTCTATTTTCCCGAAATCAATTTTTAACTCCCACCCATTAAGTCTGTGAAGAAACATGCAAAAGTCCATCATCATGCCCATCATTTCCATTCTTATGTGGAAGGCATTAGTGAAAAAGTATGCTAACCTCAGCTTTCACAGGGTGTCACATCCAGTGGAAAACCGAAAGGGAATTTTAGGACTGTGAAAAATTCTGGGAATTCTCGGGGAAATTAAGTGATGGCCAAAACACATCGAAAAACTTGCCCTCTGGAAATTTGGGAAAATTGCTTCTGGAACACCAATATTCAACCAAAATTTCCCATAAATTTTCAAAATTTCATTAGCCTCTGTGGGTCTCCTCCTCAAGGCTGGCCCTAAAGGGGGGCTCTGCCCTTGGATCCCGACTGGGAGACCCCATTTATTTGCGTGGGGCTCAGCCCTCGGACCTCTCGGCAGGGCAGATACACTAGAAATCGCTCAAATCGCTGTCACTGAGTCCGACACTGCACTCAGATCTTCATTGAGTCACTGGAAAAATACAAATACACTCTGAAAACCCTGGAAATCTTGGTAGGTAATTTTTCAAATTCAGATGAGTACACATCTTGGGTATGGCTTTGCCTGCAGTGGCTATTTTTGTTGCATTGATGCATCGTGTGACTGGATTGGAGCTCGTGATCTCTTGCTCACCGTCACTTGTTGCATACAGTGTAAACAATGCAGGAATGACCGTGATAACCATTGGCCAAACACAACATCATTTTATTTTCAAATTTTTCTCTAAATTAATTTTCAACACCTTTTTGCCTTGATTGCGACAAGAGTGCGACAGCCTGTTCTTGGCAATCAAAGCTGAGTTTCATAGCTCAATAACTACATGAGGAAATGGAACCAATAAAAAAGCACAAAATCATTTTCTACAGAATGCATACTTTTAGTCCTGCAAAATGCAGTTGAATGGAATGAGTTAATGGAAAATGGAATGAGTTAAAAAAAAGCGAAGCATGCTATTGCTCTTGGAGTTGGAAGATATCTATTGAAAATGCTGAATCAACAGGAGTTGCTACGAGAGGAGTTATTCTAGTATATCTGGCGCAAGACTTTAGAGAAAGATATAAGATGTGTTGGAATTTCTTTTTTTTTTCTAGAAATTTCTCACTTCGACATTGCACTTAAATTTGTCTATTGTGGCAATATCATTTGGTATTATCTTCGGCTCCAGAAGGAATGGCAATGTTTTGGTACCTCTTTTTCTTTCACCCAGTTAGGTAGGTATGGTTATTGCTTTTTACATAGTTCTGCTATAATCAATGCCTTCTCTTCACTTACAGAATGCTGGCTATAGACACGGAATGTGCTAAGAGGTTGGCCTTCTTGAGTGGCCGCAAAGCATATTTCACGGCACATTTTTAAACCCGCTTTATTCCATTTTCAGCCATCGGAGAAAGCAAATGAAGAAGATCCAGAAGAGAGTGCAGTCCGGCTCACTTGATGTCAATGAAGACAATCCGTTCGAGTTATTTGTTGCTGCAACCGAAATCAGATATTGTTATTATTCAGAGACTCATAAGATATTGGGAAATACTTTTGGAATGTGTGTCTTGCAGGTGATTTGGACAATGATTTTGGTTGAAAAGCTTCTGTTTTTGTCAGTCTGATTTAAGCCCATTCCTCTGTGCAATTGGCTAGGAGGTCTACACTTTAAATGTGTCCGGTTCTGGCAGCAAATACCTATCATAGTTTGAATATTATTTTATTGCCATGGGAAACTCTCGGTGTGCACAAAGTTTCTTAAGTTCCATATTTCGTTGTCGCTGCTATATGTTTGGCCGTTGGCCTTCAAAAGTCAAACATTTGTTGTGCATCAAAACTGGAAGGTGGAGCAAAGAGTATAAGTGTCACCAGGCACAAGCAGGGGTCCAATAACAGCTTGCTTGCTGCCTTGCTGCACAGACATTGCGCTGAGTCACCTTTTGCTTTTTTTCAGGACTTTGAAGCTCTGACACCGAATTTGCTAGCTCGGACAATAGAAACGGTGGAGGGTGGTGGCATAATTGTCATTCTTTTGCAAACCATTACATCACTGAAGCAGCTCTTCACACTTACAATGGATGTCCATTCCAGGTACAGGACAGAGGCGCATCGGGATGTTTCAGGACGTTTTAATGAAAGGTGAGTTTGCAATTCAGAAATCGCGAGGCCTACATACCTAATCTACCGGCCTATCTCATTTACACTTTTTTTTATCCAAAAGTTGAACGTTTTTTGGGAACTTCTGCCACTCTTCAGACATAATTCTTGAAAATTGGAGGTGTCTGCTCAAAATTTGGATTTCAGAATGATGTCCTGAAATCCCTGCCAACAGAACCATTTGGGAAGAGGTTATTCTTCCCTGACTCGCTTCATTTTAGAGCATCCCTCTGCAGTTTGGGTGGGACCCCGCAGCTCGTTTTGTGTCGGGGTATGACATTCACAAGCAATGTTTCATCCCTGATGTCCGAACTTGAATGGAGCTCTGTTGCGAAACGGTGGGTGGTTGTTCTGATCTGGAATAAGGTTTTATCACTGCCAGAATACAGAGGTTACCACGATCACGATTTTAAATTACTCAAAGTGCGAATTACTCTGCAAACATACTTCTTACGATGTTTCATTCATTGTCAAAACAGTGAGTGACTGAAACTCCTTGGGTAGGTACTGAGGTGTTTGGAAGTGGGCAGGACCTAAATATTCACTCTTTGAGGCGGAAAATTTTACAAGGTTCAGGATTGTCATTTTACAATGGATAAAGCTTAGTCAATATTATTCATTGTGTTCCTCTGTTCTGTTCTATTTTCACATTATTGTATTTCAAATGTCTGTTGAATTGCCATTTTGCACCAGGTTATCCTCAGGCAACTTGCTTGTCAAATTATTTTGGCTAAAAAATCTTTTGTCGTTAATGTCAATAAGTTTTTTTCGTTCTCGTCACTCCACTACTCAAAACTCTACTTAAACCGCAGAACAATCCCCAAGAAATCCCGAAATCAATCTCCGCGATGCACTATTTTGCTGAAAACCACTGCCTTAACACAAAACATGTGGTTAACAAACACGCACTCCAGCAGGAAATGCTTTTACTTTTGAAATATCTAATGATTAAAACTTCATGAAACAAAAGTGGGGTGGCAGCTCAGACCTTCTCTGTGCCATTTTTGGCTGACAGATTGCCGACTGAAACCATAATTTTTGAAAATGTATCGCCAAAAACAACAAACCTGCTGACAATCTGCAAAAGCATGTCGGTCAACCGTCAGCTGATGTTTTAGATTGGTCGTCAGTACAATGTCATGTGGATGATTTCAATGCCATGGAAAATTTCGTAGACATCACACGGATTCCCAATCTGAAATATCGACCCACTGTCTCCCGACGTGTTTTTGTGTTTCGTCAGCAAAAGGCTGGCATTTTGCTGCTCTTACCGACATCGACCTAACAGTCCAATTTAAAAAATTGTGGTTTCAGTTGGCAACCTTTCATCCAGATAGGGCTGTGGATTCCTCGGAAAGGCCTGTTTCTGTAGGTATTGCTCTGGAAACAATATCGGCACTATGTTGGACATCAGAGATTCGCCTGCAACATGGCACCAATGCTGGATGATCTACATTTGAACAATATTCTCTGCAATATCACATGGCCAATGAATGGCATGTGAATTACTGCATCAAAATCGCAGAATAGGGGAAGAAGTTCAATGGTTGTGTGAAATTTCCCCGATATTCGGGCAACATTGCGCCAACACTGAGCCATTTTGCAGGATAGTTGGTGAACTTGGCCTCTGTGTCGTGCAACTAACCTTGCAAAATTGGTGCACAGCCAACAAAAGGTTGGGAACTGCTGATCTAGGTGATCCTGTGAAGCATGATATGCTTTGGCCAATATGTTCTGAATGAATGCCTATTTCTTTGGCCTAGGAAACTTTGGAATAGAAAAACTTTTTCAAGGAATTACGCTCCTGGGTACTTTGGAACTTTAAGTGTCGCGTGGTTCAATTGTTGATTGAGGTATTCCAAGGAAATGCCTTTTTGTGTGCTGCGCTTGATGGTGACATGACCCATGCCTAATATCATTCTTTGGTGAGGTTTGGCCTATTTTGAAAGTCTGGCTCATTTTATCTTCAGGTTCATCTTATCTCTGGCATCGTGCACAAACTCCATGGTCGTTGATGATGAGTTAAATTTGTTGCCAATATCCTCTCATGCCCTGAACATCGAGAGCGTAGACAGCAGATCGTCATCCGATTGTTTTCAGGAGAGTGAAGACTTGAAGAAACTCAAAGAAAGTCTTCAGGATACCCAGCCACTGGGCTCACTTGCAAGCTGTTGCAAGACACTTGACCAGGTCTGCTTTCCGTCATTTATCTCTTAGGTATCAGAATTGCTCTTGAACTAGCCAGGCACGAGCACAGAGCTTATGCAGGAACCAAAATGTTCTCTTTCAATAAAAAAAAGGTGAGCCTTATCTTATTATCAAACCAGGTTTAACTTTATTTTTTCACCTGAAAAAATTAGGAATAGGCCTACCACTTGTTTCACCGCATGCACATGTGGTGACGGAATTAGTGGTTACGGAATTACTTTACTGGTACCTACATGAGAACATTGCGATTTGGCCCTATTGAGATTTTTAGCAAACACTGTTACCACAAAACTTTTGCCAATTTGTTTTTTTTTAACCACTGTTCATTCCTATTTTATCAAAAATGAAACTGAACAGCTAGCAGAAAGCTCAATTTCACAGAAATGAGGGCAAAAATGCACTCTGAGCTTGGTTTGGCAGTCCATTCTTTCTAATTGTTGCAATAAAAAATGTCAAATTTTGATATTTGGCCAATCAAACAGTTCTCAAGAAAAAAAATGCATCATATGCACTAATTACTAGAGCACGTTGAAAATGGTGATAATTTTTGGAAAATTCCGCTCAAAAGTCTGAAAATTTCGTTGTTTGACGGTGGAAATAAAAATGCAGGAACCTGTCAAAATGTATTTTCAGTCATTTTTTTTACTCTGTGATTGCTTTGAATTTTGCAGGAACAATACATTGAAAAAAAATTATTTAAATGAACTGAAGAAGAGACTGAGAAAAGAGCAAAAGAAAGCTTTATTTTTCAAATGTTTTTGTGCACTATGCTTGCCACTTAATTGAAAAAAGGAAAAACACATCGTTTTCGCATGTATATCGTAAAAAAGGAGATATTTCGTGGAAATCGATGGATTTCGTGGAAATTTTCACATTTCGTGGAAAATCGTCTATTCACAATTGCCAGAATTGCCTTTCAATTGACAGAAATGATAAAGAAATCACAAAAGATGGTAGAAATGGCTGATTTCGTTTTGGCGGTGGCAATTCCTTTTCACCATTTCAGAGTGCTCTACTAATTACTTACCACAGTCAAGACACGGCTGCATTTTCAAGTCAAAAGCATAGTGATTGCGTAACAAGTTGATAATTGGTTTGTTATAGAACCATTTCAGTTGTAAGTGAATTTATTTGAAAAATATTTGCACAGAGTTGCGTGTTCACAAAACACAAATTGCCATTTGGGATCTGATACTGGTCCAGTTATTGCTGCACAAAATCAAGCCATAAATACATTATTTCAGATGACAACTGCCCAGTGGAATGAGTTTGACAGAGCAATATTTTCTCAGAAAGGTACCTTGGCATTACGAAGTAGGTAGTGCCCTATACAAGTAGGTATATATTTGACCGAGTGGTGATCGACTTCATTTTTCTGTCCAAAACTGCTCATCTATGAATTATTGTGTTCGAGCCATGTTCATTTCTCTCATCTGATAGTCTTTCAAATGATACTGGCAAACCTGACACAATCTATTATTTTCCATTTTTCTATCGATATTAGGCCAAGGCTCTTCTCAAATTCATTGAGGCAATAACCGAGAAATCGCTTCGTTCTTCGACTGTGTCTTTGACAGCTGCCAGAGGCAGGGGGAAGTCGGCTGCTCTTGGCTTGGCTGTCTCTGCAGCTGTGGCATTCAGCTATTCCAACATATTTGTCACTAGTCCGAGCCCTGAAAACTTGAAGACTCTCTTTGAGTTTGTTTTCAAAGGTAATGACTTTCTTTTAGTTTTTTTTTTCATCTGGAAATTTTGCTTCACTTTTGTCCAATTTCAGCTTGCATTTGATGGTCCCTGCACTTCCTCGTGACTGCAGTTCTGAACTTCATTTGTGAAGTTTTTGAAGATTTCGTTTTTTCCTTCCCTGCCTTCACATGCTTTTACATTGGGATTTTTGGTGGGTGTGGGTCCGTGTAGGTAGGCTTATTGCACCAAGTTGACAGACCGACTTTATTTTATGTGGGATTTTCTGGAATGTACTGGCCGAAGGATGAAGTGCTTGGTTGGAAATCCATGAATGACCATGCAGTCTGATTTCCCTAATTTTGCCAAAAGGTTTACTCGATTCCGATGGACCCACCCGAACTGGTATCTGTCTTCGGACAGATTTTTCCACCGCCCCGTGGTGGGTGGGGGGGCAACGTACGTTGGTGACTGATTTGATTTGGCACCACCACGGTCACCAACGCCCTGAGGCAAATGGAGGTAAGGTGGGCCAGCTGACCTCGCGGACAATTAGCCTCTTGGACAGGTGAACGGGCAAGAGATTGGCTGTGTACACCGTCCCGGCGGCCAAGAAACCTCTTGGGACAGGTGAATGGGCAAAGGGACGCCTCCAGATTATTCCTCAGGGTCCCGACGACTCCGGCGGCCAATGAGTCCCTTGGATGGACGAACGGGCAAAGGATGAGGGATGCGGCTAAGAGAACCAGAACCCCGAGTCTGTCCCGACTCGTCGGAAGTTCCCGGTAGTTGATTGATTCTAATGTAATTTTCTTTCTCTCTTCTTATTTCAGGGGAGTTTAGGAAGTTAGGTCCTTATAAATGATAATGGGTGAGTTTGTGACTAGAAGGAGAAGTAAATCTGATAAACAAGCATGGTTCAGGAAGGCAGCACAACAGAAGCATCCACAGAATGATATGGTTAGTTTGTCTGTTCCACGTCATTCATGGTGGTCTTGTCTGGTTCAGGATTAAAGCCGTCTTTCGACAATATACATGGGATGGTCGGAGGGTATTCTAGCTTGCTAGGACCGTTCGATTCGTTTCTGGCTCGTATGCGTCGTCGGACGGCTAATAATCGAGCTTGATTTGATTTGATTTGATTTACTCGATTCCGATGGGTTGTGTGCACGTCAAATGAGGGTTGGACTAATTTTTAAGTGTTGAGGATGTTGCGTGTACTAGATTGTTCAATATGGTTTATGCTGTTACCTTTTCGTTATCTCCTCTAATTGTCCTAGTCACTGCATTTCTCCTGGTTTTTGCCACTGGGGTGGGCACTCTGGTGAGGAAGCTTGGTCGGGTTAAGAAGGGGTGCTCTGTAGCTCTGGCTCCCTTGACCAGCCTTGAAGCTTCTTATTCCCTTCATCTTTCTTCCATGTTACAACACATTCACGCTCCTATGGTAGTAAGCCGATCGCAGACTGACATGGCCTGTTACAGATCATGAGCAGGGATGGGTAAACGTATAAAACTCCACGTATAATACGTGCGTATAATACGTACGTATAATACACGTAGAAAACGTATAAAACCTAAAAGTCGAGTGATACCTCATTTTTTGCAGAAAAAGCTGCTCTTTTACATGCTAACATTCTATTTATCACATTAAAATAATGACGAGCATCATCATCAATGAAAGGAAAAAAATTTAAAACAGTTAACCAGTGAAGCCCCACAATTGCTTTCAAGTGGGCCACACAAGACTGTATTTGCCACACACCATTGTAAAATGCATTTCAAAATTGCATGTGCACTAACCATGTGAAATTTGATGCTGCTATATTGGAATAAGGTATGTACTTACATATTTTATAACATGGGTATAGATGCATGTAGCTCATGTGCTGGTAAAAGAGAGAAGTACACAGAAAACCAAAAATGACAAATACTAGAAGGCAAAAAACATCTGGCGACGACCTTGTTAAGCAGGAAATGGATGAAAGAATGTTGGAATGGTGGCAAGAGAAAGTGCCAAAAAGCAACAGCATGCTTTGTCCTGCCCTTGCAACCTTCTTTTGCAAGGGAAACTTGTACCATAATGAGGGTGACCCCAGAAATCCTGACTGCTGTATTCGATCCGGAGCTGCCTCACCCAACTTCATCGGGCCAACTCAATATTCCTGTGGCAATTCTCCTTCTAGTCCGACAGCCTGGAGGTCCAGATTTCCGCAATCACCGGAAAAACGACTCAGCAGTGACAGCCAGTTTGAATGGCAAGTACACATGCTTGAAACCACCTAAGTGCTAATGCATACATACGGCATTGAGTTAAGGCCTAGCATAAGCACTGGGTAACCATGCAATCATTGGCACGATTGCTTCATCGTTTCATCGCGATCATTTTGTCACCTGTTTCGTTTTCTTTCATCTTTACGGGTATTTCATTTTTATCCACTATTTTGCAGATTTCATTTCAGATTGTGAATGAGTGTTGTGTGTGTGTGTGTATGTTGATGATGCTTGCTGGCGGAGCTCTTTAGTGGTTGCATCTGTGTGATTATTGTCTGTCTGCTATTGAATGCTATATGGACTTAGGCATGTACCGTCTACATTGCGATAGGACCTAATATGTTTTCCGAACTCCTGTCCCCACCTTGCTTCACCCTTTCCTCCTTATGGGTAATGAGCCGATGGTCGCGTATCCTTCCCGTCCCTCCTTTCCTTTTCCCAAGTATGTGATGAAATTTGCTGTTTTCTGAAAACTTTGCTGTTCGCAATTGATGATTGCCTTGATGGCATGAGAGCCTGATCTGATATGACTATTTGGTGGAGTGCAGACAAGAAAACGTTTGCCCAAGATAAGCGCAGAGCACATGGCAGAAAATCCCGCACAAATGGCGAATGTTGAAAAAAAAAAGGTTAAACAAAATCCTGCCAGATGCAAGCAAAAATCCAGCTGTGGGATGAGGGTGAGAAACCTGGCATTTGAGTTGGTGCTTGGACAGCTTGTGGGGCGTCGACCCATGTGTCACAGGCAGCGAAGGATCCGGGGAATTTTCACTTCAGATGAACATTCGTGATAAAATGGCAATTATTTTTCTTGGTTTTCGTCCACAGCCCACATCGTAGGTACAACAATGCGACCCGTTTTGAAAAGAAAACCATCATTATAAATGTTTGTTAGTAACGAGTGGTTGGCATTGTGAACGGATCAGCAGGCGATACGACCATGTCAAGAGGTTAAAAAACAAAGTCAGTTTTATTTTTGTGACGTTTGTTTTTTAACCTCTTGAGCTTGACTTGGTCATATCGCATGCTGATCTAAAGCCACCATTTTAGACAAAGATCTAAAAATGCAATTTGAGCTGTTATCATTATCACTTCCTGCGATTGTCATAATTTCAGACAACTTATTCAGGGTTTAATTCCTCCTACACTGCCCTAAGTTGTGAAATAACTTCAGAATTGAATTCCTTGTTAAATTCCACCCCCAAGTCATGTGTCACACATGTTAAATTTTTGCACACGTATAATACGTACGTATAAAACACTTTTATACGTACGTATAATACGCCGTATTATACGTAGAAAACTCACGTATAATACTTAAGTATTATACTTACCCATCCCTGATCATGAGTACAGTTCTGTTACCTTTGCCACTTTGATCTCACAACAGGCCAATGACACAGGTTGAACTTGATTTGTGGCAGATATTCATCTCAAACAGAAAATTTCCCAGTGATTATTATAAATTCTGCATGCTTTGTTTTTGTTCGTGCTTTTGTGGCTTCATTAATTTGAAACATTCAGCAACAGGTTGCAGCAGGTTGACCCACTTCACTTGCATGGGCAAATTTGTTTGCTGAAACTTGGCTGTGTAACAGTAACATATTATGCAATCAGATTGGGTGTGTGCCAGTCAGTTCCAATGTGCCACAGATTTCTGCATGATGAGATAGGAAAATTGGGGAATGGCTTGCTGTGGATCTCATATTGGAAAGATCTCACAGGAGAGGTGCACTTGGACTAGTGGACCTTTTATTCAGAGCAGGCTACTGCCCCTGCAGGTTTTCTAGAGCTATTTTACCTTTTTTAGTTAGGTAGTGACATTCATAAACATTTTTTTCATCTCAACTGCGCTGGTTTTTCTCGCCATTGATTCAGGTTTCGATGCTCTAAACTATGAGGAACATTTGGACTACAGTGTTATTCAGTCAACGAATCCTGAATTCAACAAGGCTGTTGTGAGAATTAACATTTTTCATGCTCATCGACAGACTATTCAGGTAGGCTGGCTTGTGGGACTTGGATTTTGAACTTTCTGTGCTTGTACAGGTACTTATCTATTTTAAGTCGGTAGGTAGGTTGGTTTTTCCAATTCTAAAATGCATTTGTTGAGTCATATCATTGGAGACTCCGGTTCTTTTTTGCGCAAAAGCTGGTTACATTAGTTCGTTCACAATTCAGTGGTGAGGTTTTTTCTCTCACACCTCAATCATTGCGAGTGTGACATTTAGCAAAATAAGGTTTGCTTATTTGTGGCACTTCACGAGAAAGGCCCAAATTGTCAATAATTACAACCTGTTTTTTCTCCTATGATTACAAACATTCGATAGTGGGTTCCAATCCAACTTCCACTGGTTCCAACTTCCACTGCTTTACTCGAGAGCAAAAGACCAAAAAGCGGAGAGGGTGATACAATACGAAAAAGAAATGTGACGTCATCCATTTATGCAGGCTGGTAACTCAAAAATTAAAATCGACAACGTGGGCCCTTCTCAGAGAAAAGTGCCACATGATAATAATTTCTTCCAATTTACATTTAGGCTGGGAAACTTGGGAGTTTCCCAGCATGGGAGTTTCCCAGGATTTGGGGATGAATGTAGCCACTTTTGCAGAACACATTGGGACATTGGGACATGTTGTGGACCTGGGCAAAAGTTTCTTGTTGAGCGAGCCAGGGATGGTGAGAGGGTAGAAACTCATCCCAGTTCCAATGGTGAGAAGTTAGGTCTGTGGGCAATGCTTCCAAGTTTATTGATGTGAGTCGGGTGCAAAAATCAACCTTTTTGTCCATCCAATGCCCACCCTGCTGGTTGACCATGGAGTATCAGACAGCATTGCATACGAACCATCTGATTGTGGTAACCGCAGGGTGATGTATCCGATTATGTCTGGCCAAAGCTGGACTAGGGCAATGTAGCACATGTATACTTTCAAAATTTTACCTTGCTTTGCTTCCTTGCAAAGCACAGACTATGGCTCCTAGAAAGGAGTGACAAAAAATCTTGCTGTGGCCGTGGTCAAGCAGTATCATATTGGGCTTCTTTGCATTCTTCTTCACATTTCACAGGACAGTTTTTTCTTTTCTCACTTTACTTCTTTTCCGTCTAGTAGTATATTCATCCGTCCGATTCACAGAAGTTGGGTCAGGCTGAGCTCGTTGTGATCGACGAGGCTGCTGCTATACCATTGCCGCTTGTGAAGAAACTGTTTGGGCCTTATTTAGTCTTTCTCTCTTCGACCATCAATGGGTTAGACATTGGCATTTTTGTGACTTCTACTTTATGTATGGGGTGGGTTCGACATTTTCAGGTTGGAGAATCTTTTCCCATCACGTCCTCAAAAACTTTCTAGAAATTTGAATTTGCTAATGTGGGTGGGTTGTATTTTTCCTCATGTCTTTGACCATTTTTTATCAGAAAATGCTGGACGGACACCAGCAGTTAGTAAATTAGTCGTGGTTCCATTTTTGTGCCGCCCTCTTTCCGTATGTGAAACTACATCTGAAAACAATTCCAGCATCTTCAATCCCACCTGAACCTGCAGATGTGGGTCGTACGTAGGTGCTTTGCCATTTGAAAACTAACATCGTAATCACAATTGATGTGGTTGAAAATTTATGTTTGGGAAGCCTATATGTTTTTAAGTTTATGTTGCTAAGTTTAAGTTAAGTATATGTTGCCAACAATGTTTTTAAGTTTTTTTAACGATTCCGTTTGAAGTCCTTTGACTCATTGGTTAGCGTTGTGCCTAAATTTGTTCAGACATGCCCAACTTCAAAATGCTGCAGATTTGAAATATGAGTTGTGAAGAAGAAAGATACTTACCTCTTGCAGTTCAGGGAACGACCATCTGTTCTCGGAGCTCAGGACCTTATTCAATTCAAGCCCGTAACTTTATGGGCCCCCTAGCTTAGGTGGCCCCTAATTTGGCCTGTTTAGGGGTGACCTTAAGTGTTATTCAATTGCTTCCCCCTAACTTTAGGGGCCCGTAATGAGAAATTCCCTTCTTTTTGGTTGCTTGCTTGGCCAAGATTTTGCTTGGGTGTATTGGATGATGCTTTTTATTGATATGAGGATCTCTCATCATTTGTTAATCTTCCACTTTATCAAGCTGCATTTTTAAGCCTAGTTTAGGTGGTCCAAGTTGAATGCATTGATTAGGTTGATTTCAATTTGACACTGACAGCCCTGAACAAAGGGTTGCTGAAATGGCTGGTAAAAAGTCCAGCAAGGCTAATTTGTGTGCGCAGGAAGTTTTGTAAGGTTTTCCAGTTTTTGAGAACATTAGCTCTTTCAGAGGTTTTCCAAACATTCTTTAAATTTTCTGGTGCAGATCTGAAATGAGCGTTGGCCTTGATTTCCTGATACGGTTTTATTCAGGTGGGCCGACTCATCTTGTCCAGCCTGGGCCATGCATTTTTCTATTTTCTTTTTTTTCTTTCTTTTAAGTATTTTTTTCGGCTCTTAACCAGTAGAAGTGATTGCAGCTCCTGCACCTGGTTTAATCCTTTCTCAAGGTATGAAACTTCATTCTTGATGGTAAATCTTAGGGCTGTGCGATTCGATTCGAAGATTCAAGATTCGCTTCGAAGGAAAAACGAGATTCGAAGATGATTCGAGATTCGAACTTTTGGGATTCGATTCGAGAATTTTGCAGGATTCGAAAAAATTTAAAACTTCTGCCTGCGGCACGCTTTATTTTGTTACATGCCTTGTGGTACCTGCCAAGTGCCTACTATGTTATATCTAATGTTCTGAGGGTATATTTTTTGCTTTATTCGTATTGTATTTGTGTACGTATTGTATTTGTGTAGGTATTGTATTTGTGTAGGTTGCAGTTGTATGTATTGATATATTCCTATGTGGTTTTGTAAACCAAGCGTTCGGAATTTCGTGGCAGCATTGGCGATGATGGGACCGAGGAACACACACACCAAAAACATGGCAGTTTTGAGAGGCCATAAGATTGCTTTCACATAAGAACAATGTCTTGAAATTAGGGACTGACCGATATGACTTTTTTCCGATAATACCGATTTTCCGACAATCTTACGTTTCCGATAACCGATAAATACCGATAACCGATAGTTTATTCCCCAAAATTTTTGCAGATGCAAGTAAGAGTAGAACTGTAGATTTGCTTGCAGGCGTGAGTTTTGCATGCAACTCTTTGCTGAGTTTCGAGTTGATGGGGATTACAGGGCATTGCATTGGGTGTGAGCATGAAAAAGAGCACACATGGGAACTGGCAAAGTTTAGGCCAGTGTTGAGGAGTGGTGGCCACAGGGAAATTGCCCGAGAGCCATGCAAATTTGGTTTTATTTTTCCATGAAAATCGTTTTTTAGTTTTCGAAATTAGTTTTTTTGTCGTTTTTAGATTACAAAATTTGTTTTTTGTCCTGTTTAAGATTTCAAAATTCGTTTTTTTTTTTTTTTCTAAAATGCCAGTTTCATTTATGAAGCAAAAAGGGCACCCAGTGTGGTGCGGGACTCTTCAGAGAACCAAACTGCCAATCTGCTTTGGGCAAGGTGGTGCCAGACCACATGCACCTGTGTTCCCTGTGCGGGGTTAACTACATCTCACGGTCCCCTGGGCAAGCAAGGGAATATGAATAGAAACGCCCCACTGAAAGGCCTCAGCACACAAAACGCAAGCACAAAGCTGGCCCAACAGGTCCAGCCCTGTAAATCAAGGCAATAGCACAGATTAGATGACATCCAGGCTCAGAAGAGAAGCCATCCTCAACGGCAGCACCCCCACCCACACAGCAGCCACACCTTCCATATGCAAGCCTCGGGGAACAATACTCGAAAACCAGCCATGCATGCATGGCAAAGCCCCTTCAAAAACCAAAACGCTGAACAACCTGCTCGAGCACTCCCACCCATCCAGACAAGCAGGCCTTCACCCATGCACTCTGCTTGCAACAAAACCACACCTGAGGCAGCACCACCTTGTGGGCAATGAGCACCTTCATGCATGTTCCCACCACAAAGGTCACATTGCCATGCCATAGAGTTTCTCTGTCATACCACAGACGATCCAAGATCATTCACCTGCACAAAGCAGGTTGAGACCATGAAACAGAAAAATCTTGTCCCAAAGGCCATGGAATGCCCTTATTCACTTGCCACTGTCTTTTGAAATCGCCCCCTCAAAGGGTGAAACCCTATTAGACCAAGCAGGATGGATGGAGCAAAAAGTGAGTCATCTCCTTTGTTTCAGTGTTGTTTCGGGAGATGGCAGCGCTGTTCTTAGTTCATCTGTTTTTCGAACGAGGAAAATGATTTGTGTTGAGACGCGGCTTTGCTGAAACGGACACGAATATTTCCGGGTTCATCCCGCGTTTGTTGGCAACATTTGACCCCAAACATCAATCGCACACAAGAAAATGTTCGAAAAACCGACGTGAGTTGGACGGAAATGTGAGAAAAGCCAATAAAATGAGAGAGAAGTCAGTATTCGCAGGGAGCTTATGTTGGTGAAAAATACGAGCGCGACCCAGACGGGGGCCTGTGAACGGTGCTCCCAGTAACCAGGGTCTGGGCAGAGCCGGAGCTGAGTTCCAAGGGGCAGAGCCTCTGGCGGTGGGTCGGGGCGGAGACCCCAAAGCTGAAGAAAGTTTTGAATTTTGAAGTTCATTTTTGGCCAATTTTGGGTGCAAATTTGTTTCAAGAGGCCAAATTTCATGTCCGTGCGAGACAATAACACATGTCAGGGAGGTGCAAGCGAGCCGCTGGCGGCATTTCTTGACAGAGGGGCACCCTGTTCCCCCCCAAGTGAGGCCCTTGTTTCAAGGAACACAGACCTCAATCTTGATGGTCAGAGATGAGCAGAGCTGGATTAGCCAACAGGCAGGGCGCGATATGTAGGGGGTACGGGGGTATTACCCCCCCCCAGTTGAAAAATATTTTACACAAAATTGCGGTATTTTATGCATAAATGTGGGTATTTGCCCTAAAAATTGCGGTTGACCCCCCCAGTTAACTTTCAACAAATCGGTCACTGCCAACAGGTCCTTCGGCACGGGACCGGGGCGGCAAAATTGCGAGGGCGGCAAAAAGTGGCGACTGGACGGGACCATTTTTTTGTGTTTTTTTTGGATTATTTTTTTGGGAACTGCTCAAGTGGTTGCGGCAGGGAGAAGATAAGCTGGTCAATTGTGGACCACAAAAAAATTCCGTCTCTCGCTGTTTACACCGGAATAAATCATATTACATTGCAAAAGTAACGAAGTGTCAACTCTTTCAGGTGAAAATGGGACGACGTTCTTGCACCCTGCCATCCCATCCTGCTGAATGCAGGTATTTTTGTTTTGTTCTTTATTTTAGCAGCAAATTGCAGCTTTGAAATGTAAACTTTTTTTTGCAAAAATAGCATTTTTCCAGTTTGTGCGGAAAAATGCTGTTTTTGAAGAGAGCTTTCTGAGCACCATTCGAGATTCCAGTTTTTAAAAACCTCCCCCGGCTTTGCGCTTCGCGCAACGCATCGCATCTGGAGTCCACAATTTTGCCCCCCTCCCCATGAAAAAATTCCTGGCTGCATTGGGGGGCCCAACACTCTCAGTGCCTATGGGCGCCAGGCATCCAAATCCGCCCTATGAATGAGATCGCTTCCAAAGCACTCGTGAAAGGTGTCACAAAAATTGCGAAGAATAACGATGTCTGGAATGCAGAACATTGCCCACCTGTATGATCAAACTTACGAGGGTTGGGAAGGGTAGGACTTGTCAACTGGACTTGTCAACTGGACTTGGAAGGGCAGGACTTGTCAACTGGAACTTGGAACTGTGTCTCATTCCATGCGCATGGACAGTTCGTTCTTTTTTACACCAACGATAATGAGCTGAATTTCAGGGAATGGCGCGATTTTTTGCCCTCGTGGCAATTTGGCTGCAGTGGTTTGTTTTTCGTGTGAAATTTTGCGCCTTGGCCACTTTGATGCATTTAACAGGCAGGATCCTGATGCATCTTTGAGTGCAAGTTGTGGTCACAAGCAATTTTTTCGCTTGATTACCCTCGAGCCATTCCAGTTCCAGGCAGCGTTTAGTTGTTGACTTCTTTTCAATGCATGGTTATGTTCAGTATGGTGGCAACCCGCAGGAAAAATAGGTCACAAGGTTGTTTTTGCAATCCAAAGCCCAAGCCCTCCGTTCACGGGCTACAGTGGATAACAAAACGATGCTGCCATGTCGCGCTGGCTCTGTTCACAAAATTGTAAATGGTGTTCAAATTCAACGATTTTGGTATTTTTGGAAACAAGAAGGCTTCCTCTACAACTCTTCCGCAGGTGGTAACCATGTTGTAACGGAAAAAATTGCACAATTGAAAATACCTGGCAGGAACCCGGAATTTTATAACATCGAAACTTGAGCACTTTCGTTTCCCGAATGATATAGGAGTTTAACCGACGAAAGGTTGGGATCATTATACATGTGTGGAAGCGCTCATTTTTCAGCTTTGCACCATACGCAACCACTTCAAAATCCGTGGGTTTGTTCAGGAAATATTTAACTTTCTGTGGGCATCGCACCGCGGTCCGCCATTCACTCGCATGTCTTCCTTCAAACGCAATGGATGAACTGTTGACGTGAGCGCCGCTCTACCGGCAGGCAACAGCGAATGATGACGCAACAATGCAATTTTCTCGCAGCGGATACACTATCTTGCTCCATTCGTCCTGGACCAAGTTTAATGCCGGCCGAAATAACAACAGGAGAGGAGACGATAAATACGAAGTCTTGCACAAGAGAACAAAAAAGACCGATTTCAGAAAACATCTTCTGGAAGTCATTTTCGGTCAAATGACATGTGGTGCCATCTACAGCTTTGAATCTAAGCAAAAACCCACAGTTGGGTGCTCGTGCCGGCCAAACTTCCCAAAATTCGCTGTGCCACACATCCCACCTCTTGGTGACGCCTCCAGTCATCAAGGCATGGCCTCAAGTCATCACAGGCTGTGCCAGGTGAAGCCTTGTGTGAAGTCCACACAAGGCTCACTCTCCCCTCTGCAACTCCCACCGCCGGAACAGACAAGGTGCGGAGTGGCGCAGTGGTTAGCGCGTCGGACTCGTAACCTGATGGTTGCGGGTTCGAATCCCAGCCGGGACACGAGATTTGCCGTGGCACAAATCGTGTGTGCATCCTCCTTCGGCGAGGCACGGTGAATGAAATTTGCCATGGCACATATGTGTGCATCCTCCTTCGGCGAGGCATGGTGAATGAGGTCGGAAAGACAGACTAGTGGCCAGTCTGTTAGTCCTTCGGATGGGACTTTAAGAAGGAGGTCCCGTGTGCAGCATCACACTGCGCACGTAAAAGAACACCTAGCTGCAGGTCCATCAGAGGCCGGGCAGGTTACACTACAGATAAGCCACAAATCACAAGACACACGTCTTCGCTCTGTAGAGCATGGATCTCTTCGGGAAATCCTGCGGGTTGGCACAAATCCTGCGGGTCGCCGTAAAACTGATCAGAGCCGTTTCAGATGAATGCAGAGCGGAGTTGGGCTACGATTATGGGGCATTGATCTCCTTGCGAGCTCAAGCTGTGCAACAAGGGTACTGCCGAGCCACCGGCCGTATGGCTGTCTGCTCATAATGGCAATAGAAGAAGAAAAATGTGCGCCCGGGACCCCGCAAGTTCAAAACCTCCAGCACATGGGCAGCTGCTGCACGTCAGTATCTGCTTCACATGCCCTCCCTCCTCCACATCTGTGGAGGAGGGAGGGCATGCTTGCATCTTGTCTTGGGAGGGTTGCTTGCATCTGCAAGCAACCCCCTCTCACATTTTGCTCCCTTGCCCACACATGAAAGAAATCAATCACCAAGGCAGACAATGTCATGAAAAAGGAAACACAAGATGATTGGGGCACACAGTTAAACAAAAGGAACTGGTGGGATGCAGTTCTTGGGTTGTCTTCTCATTTTCCCAAATTTTGGCTTTTGCATACTGTGCGGATGTTGGAGTAAATTACACTTGCAAGCCGGTTTTTATTTCTGCATCAGATGCTGGGTACCTGCAGTGGGATGCAGTTCTTGGGTTGTCTTCTCATTTTCCCAAATTTTGGCTTTTGCATACTGTGCGGATGTTGGAGTAAATTACACTTGCAAGCCGGTTTTTATTTCTGCATCAGATGCGCAAACATCAGCAACACGGCCCCCATTTGAAAAGCGCAAACGTCAGCAACATGGCCCCCATTTGAAAACAAGCTGTTTTCATGTGACCAGTTGATGCAACAACTTGAGCCAAAGTCCACACTGTATGGGTATCTGATTGCCAGAAGTTGCATTTTCTTTTCGGCAGCACAGCGTTTTTTTTTTTCTTTTTTTTTTCAAATGCGCAAATGAATTCCCTTGGCTTTGGATGTGTGTGCGTATGCGCGCGTGTGTGCGTGTGCATATGCCGGCTGTCTTTTCATTCATCAAATATGTGCAACAGAAGCCTAATCCCAGCCCCCCCTTCCTGCATACATTATAATGTTTGAGTCAGGATGGGATTGGCGGTTGGTGGGATTGGCGGTTGGTTGGAAAGGGATTGGAGTTGGTCCGGATTCATTTGGGTACCTGCAGAAACACACATTCTTTGTTTGCAAAGTGGAATGAAGATGGGCGAAGGGGGTTATTGTATGGGGAATGAGGATGGGTGAAGGGGGTTAGACAAGGACATTCACATTTCACACCCACAAGTGGAGACATGGGGGAACTGTTTGGCGGAGCGTACATTTTGAGACAAGGAAAAAAACTCTTTGATGGACCGCCATCAAATCCAAACAATAAAATCAAAAATAATTTCTTCTCTGGCGCCACAGTAAAGGGAAAACATACCTCTCTCAAAAATGAATAATTATTCCCTTCCGGGCACTCGTTTTTCGATACTACCCGTACCGGTAAAAAACCGATATTATCGGAAAAAACCGGAACCGGTATCGGTATGGGTCAGTCCCTACTTGAAATGATTGAAATTAATGTCAGCAAGGCCAATCGTGGAAAAAAGTTGCCAGGCAGTAAAGGAACAAATTAGCCCACCCCCTATTTGCAGTCGACCTAGCAAGTGAACAAAAAATACACGTTTTGTAAAAAGTCTCTTCTATCTTGCCTGCAGGGTTGGATTTCAGAGGCAGGTGAGGGATAGACTGGCTGTGTTACTTTGGTGGAATTTCAGACATCCAATGGCAATGCAGATCAATGCAATTGCAGATCTCCAAAGGCAATGGCATGCCGGTTTAAACCCTGTAATTCTCATTGAAAACCGGTTTAAACTCTGTAATTCTCGTTGAAAACCGGTTTAAAACCTGCAATTCTCATTGAAAACAAACAGCCTAAAATATTCTACCTTGATATTCTACCCGAGTAAATAAATAATTTTTTATTGGGCAGCGAACAAGTTGGGGGATTTGGGTGTGATGCCCTCAGTAATTGGGATCGGCATAGCTCAAGCGGGGTTCCAAGTGGCAGAACCCCTGGTGGGGAAACCCAAAACTGCCAATTGGAATGAAAAAATTATGAAATTTGGTGTTAATTTTGGGTGCAATGTTCAGTGTCTGGAGCCAAAACTTCCCACCAGTGCGGGCAGACATTCCCAAACGCACGGATCTTAGGGGGGGGGGTTAGACATTACACGGATGGGGGCAGGGGGGTCTCATTTCAACCATTTTGGTGTATTGCGTGCCGCCGTCTGGCTTGTGCTTTTTGTGACGTCACTATCGAGCCAGCAGAGAAGAGCCACGCGCAAGCAATGCTCTCGGCGCTCTCGTGTTTCGAACGAGAACACGACTTCACTCTCTGCGCTTGTGTTGTTTGTTGATTCTCCACTCTTCAGTCTTGCTGAAGCTGCTGTTGTAGCATCATGGAGGCAACTTGTGTCTGTGCTCGTTTGCGAGTCAGTGTTTCATGTGCAAGATGTACGAATGCAAAATCGTTTTGCTTTCCGACGAAGTTAGTTTTGTTTCCATCATATGTTGAACTGTGACACATGCTCGCATCAGCGCCAACAGAAACTTGGGAAAGAGTTGTTTTCCCTTTCCCACCATTTTCCGAAAGTCAAAAACTTGTGGAAAGTCTGATGAACAGACATTTGGCTGCGGTCACATTGCACATGGTCGCCGTGGACATTGTGGCCTCCAAACGTTGCCCGCGCCAAGAATTGGCCATCGTTGGTATGTGGGCGTCGGGATTTTGGCCGTGAGGCTACCATTGGCCCGACGGGTTTTACAAACCCAGCCGCGACTTTCGGTGGCAGGCCGGGCCCCAGCGAGGGGACAGGGTCAGGTCAGGTTCAGATAGCTTCAGGAAAAAATATTTAGTTTTTTCTTCCGAGTACAGGGTACAATCGAGCATTTTTTGCACAAAACGATGTCTGCCATCTAAAGTCGCGGCAAGGTTTGTAAAAACGCGGCCCGGACGTGGCATCTGGTCGTCGGAGGCTTGGCCCTAGCCAACTTGCCGCCGGACACCGGAGGACAGCTAGATGCAGAGAACATCTGGAGGCGTTTGGCTGCTAATGCAGATGCGTGTGACCGCGGCGGACAACTTCGCTGTCATTAACATGACTGACGGGAGACATTTTACCGCGTCCGGCAATACTGACCCCTGTCGTTTGACTGACTGTTAGTGTTACTGAAACCCTTGACACCGAAACGGCGGATGTATTGGTCAACAGCGACAATGAGTTCCGGACGGTTGACCTCAAGGCATCTAAAACTCTTTTCGAGGACTGTTATAACTCTGTGCCCCGTGCTTCATACACGATTGGTCAAATTTCCATGGATCAAATCATTTCACACATCCCAGGAAAAGAAGGACCTTTGGCTTGTGCGTCCTTCAGATGGCAGGCATGTTCGCTCACAAACCCTTCTGGTTCCTCTGGCCTTGAAACGAACAAGACAAGAAGAGTGGGTGACATTTCCTTGCCACTTGCTTTTTCACCCGCCCATGGAAGTAAATGATTCTTCACGGCCGAAGCGTTCAGAGTCCGGATTCCCGCGCCAAACATCTGGCGGCTGGGCACCACGTTTCCACCGCGACCAAATCCACCGCGGTCACACGTATTCCGACAGTGGCCAAACGCCTTGGGCCGACCAGATGTCCGAGACGGCGCAATGGTCGTCACGGCCAGTCGTCTGTCGGCCAAGTGACCGGAGGGTCATGTGTCCAGGGAGCCAGTTGTCTGCTGTGGCCAATACCTTCGACGGCCACGTGTTCGCCGCGACCGAACATTGCAAACCAAACATTTCATGAACATGCATTGTGAAAAGACATTTGTCGAGGCGAGCAAAGTGGTCTTTTGCGTGAGGTCTTTTCAAGTGTCCAAAACAGTGAAGAGATCCGTCAAACCAGCATCCACAAGTTCGCGCTGAAGAGCTAGAGGGAGGCATGCGCCTTTTTTATCAAGATCAAAACGCCAAAAGCAACAAAACCCCAAGGAACTGCAAAAATTATGCAGCGCAGTGGGCATCAACGTTGAATCCCCGCCCGCGCACCGGCGACTTTTCTGACTCGATAGTGACGTCACAGCGCCCCTTGAAAGTATGCAAATTTTCTCCGACTTTTTATTTTCGTTGCTGCGCTACCTCTAATACTCTACATACCTTGGATGGGGGGTTTGGGGCGGAGTTCCAAGGGGCAGAGCCCCTGGCAGCCCCCAGAAGTTGAGGAATTTGTGAAATTTATGGATCATTGTGCATAAAAATTATGTTCCGGAGGTCAAATTCCAGACCAGGGCAACCCAAAAGCACATGGAAGGGGGCAAGCAAGCCACTGGGGGGCATTTCACATCAGAAAGGGACAGTCGTTCCCCCTGCGCCCCAAATGACGTCCCTGCTCCTGGCGGGGGTCGGGGGCGGAGAAGAGAGTACTGTGCAGAACACGGAACTCCCCAAAAGCTGAGGAAATTTTGGAATTGGTCATATTTTGGTCACAAAAAACCGATGTAAAATTCAAGGAAATTGCCCATTTGAAATAGCAATAATGGCATCCTTTCTGGCTTTCAGAGAAATGCAAGGGGGGCCTTTGGCCAGATGGGACCCAGCAAGGGTCCGACCAGGGGTGGGTGGCTGGCCATCGGCCAGGGGTGTAACCCCCCAATGGGAATGTTGTCAGTGCGGGCAAAAAGCACATGCTTAAGAAACTTTGAAATTTGGGCTCTTTTAGCATGAAATATTTATGTGAGTCAAAACTTCCCTTCAGCCTCCAGGATGAGCCAAATGCACATGCCAGAGAGGAAGCAAAAAAAATTTTTTTTTTTTATTCCCAAAAGCTTCCTTAGGGGTGCCCATGAGCACCCCTAACTCGTTACATGGCACGATATGGCAATACATTTATGTGCCCCCTAACTTTTATGGGGGCCCTATTTTTAGGGGGACGAATTGAATAGCTCCTGAACCCCCTAAATGATGTTAGGGGCCCCCAAAAGTTACGGGCTTGAATTGAATAAGGTCCCAGATGCTGAACTCCCAGTTCATCCACATCATCTAATGCCAACTCAGAGTGAAAGGACTCCAGGGAAGCCTGAGATTGCTTTTGAAGTAGCACACAGATCCCCTAAAATTGTATGGGGTCTACAACCTAACATTTGCATCTACATCCACATGTCCTTGGCCCGTTTCTTGTGTTATTCTAATGTCAGTATGTAATGTAAGTATTCTAATTTTTTTTTAAGTTTGGCCTCAAGGCTTTCTCACCATCCTGCAAGGGCTGACAAAATTTTATGTTTTCATCCATCCTTGCTGATTTGCGCCGGAGGTATCTCCAAGCAAATTAATAATTATCTATCTATCTATCTATCTATCTAAAAGAGAAAAACACAGTTGAGGGCATAGGATATAGCGCATACGCCATCGGCCGAACCTTTCTTATTGGCAAATCTTTATTCAATAAACACATGATCAACAAACAACAATAAAACATTGCCAATGTAACAATATGTAAAAACAATGACAAGACATTCATACAAGTAATCCAATACGAGTGTCACAAGTTACAGAAGTTAATGATAAGTTACAGTTCACAGTGAGTGAGTCTTTTTTGTCATCACCATCGCAATTGTTTTGTGTTGAATGATAAAATTTGCCGTGCTTGGAGAAAATTGGATTGAATTTCATCATAACTCTTGCCATATTTTGTAAACTTTTAGAATAAAATAAATAGAAAAATAGAAATAAACAGTTCAATAAAAATCAAGGCAGGCACGTTTGATAATGTTATTCTAATGAATGTTTCTAATACTGTTTAAATCAAAAGTCGCACAAACGATGGAACCGCAATTTTTGTCATTTGCGCTGTTTAGCGATAACAAAAACATGCCAATGAGTTTCGTTGTTTCCTACCAACACAGGGTGTGCGTAATTTGAATGTTTTTGTTTTCGCCAAATAAGTTGATGCTTTTAAACGTCTCTAGAGTGATGAGGTGTTTGGAGGGGTCACAGCAGACAACGGTCTCAAGTAGAGGACTGAAGGAGGAGTTCAGGACGACGGCGGTCTCAAGTGTGGGATCTTTCTGTCTCATCGAAAAAGCTCAGACAGGATAACCAGAAGTGAGAGGGGTTACCCCCATATGGTGGGACCAGGAACCCACTATTGGGAAGAATGCGCGGGTGTCACACATTTTATCATCTCTGGCTGCGTCTGGCTGCCCTCTGTCTTGAGACCCCACAGTCCACTAAACTCCGAAAATAAACGTCTCAACTCGCATCGCTTGTCAAATTTTTCGTTCATGATTTCGCGATACTTGTCCTCATTGATGTGCCCATTTTCAAGAATGAGCTTCTGCTCATTTACTTGATGATGTCGGCAACAGTACAGGACCACTGCTGCAACAACAATTGCATTTGCGAAAACAAATCCCGTTATAGCGGCTATACCGGATCACCCTGTACTCCATTTCGCCGACTTTGAGCAGTGGTCGAAAGCAAAAATGAAAAACATTTTTCCTCGAATCACGGAAAAATTACTCTACGGGATGCGCTGATAATCACGGCCTGGCAATAAATGCAAGTCAATGCGTTTTGCGTCAGGGAAATAAAAAACAGAGCAGCGCACGAGCCGGACGCCCTGTCTTCCATCGTTAGGCTGACTTTTGAATTATTGTGTATAAGTTCATGTAAGGTTTCCCCCAGTACACGCCCACTGCATTAGCTGAAACCAAGTGGCCGAAGGTTTTCACTGTTCGGCAATCGGCTTCCCACTTCCACCACGTGAAGCAACAAACCAGGCTGAGAGTGGTGTTCATGAAGTGTAACAGATTCACACCGTGCATCATTGCAAAGTCATCACCCCAACCAAATGACTGTGGAGTTGGGCACGTCTCGCTGCTCGCCTGGCAAAGCTTCTGGTTGGGGTACGTGGGACCTTCATGACAGTGAGGGACCGCGTACAGCCATTAGACCAGCAGTCGGAAGCAGGCTATAGTGGGCCACACCAAAGGGTGCAGTAACACGTCCAAACAAGCCCGTAACTACCCTGCATTACACATTGTATGCAGAGAGGAAATGTGTGGATATTTTAGGAAAGGAACAGCGTACCTATCATTTTGTCATAATAATTTTGTTTTCAGTTACGAAGGCACTGGTCGTTCTCTATCGCTGAAACTGCTGCAGCAACTAAGAAACCAAGCAAATCCTTTATCAGCTGGGACAGGATCAAATACCAACAATTCAGTTCAGATAAAAGATAAATCTGAAAGTCGGGGGTTAACAGATGGCATGAGCAGTGCTTTGACGGAGGTGAGTTCTGTTTTTGTGAGTGACCTCAGGGCTCAGGCGACAGGTTGCTGCCAAATAAATGGTCAGTTGTGGTTGATTGGTCCGAATTCATAAATGAAGAGATAATCTTTGAATCCAAGGATTGTGTTTTGCAATTTTACGTAAAGACTTTCATTCGCTTACTCTGACACTTAAATGGTATTGAAGGAACGGATGAGGGTATCAAAGTACGTTAGCAATTTAGTGTAATTTATGGACCACAAAAGAACTTAGCTGGAAAACGGTATGTAGACTCATTGCATTGAATGACCATAGCATGCTGCCTGAGATCGTTCAGTGAAACGGCTATGCAAAATGTGTCCAGTGTCTGAGTATTGTTTTGTGTTTTGGTATCCCAAAGGTGGGTTGATGTAGAACGGGTCGGCAGACTTCAAAAGTTCTGTGCAGGATTGCATCACAAATGGTGTGCAATTGGGCATATCCATATGTTCAGTTTTTTTCGCACTTGGCAAAGGGCAGAAGTGGCAGAAAAAATGCCAAGATTTCAAGAAGGGTGAAGGTCACCAATCAGATGGAGCTGCCCATTCAAATTTTGAAAGCTCAACCTTTAACGACAGCGAAAATGCTAAAATAACAGACAATAAAGTGCCGTTTACCCTCCAAGCTGTCAATTGAGTGGAACAGTGATGTCTATTTTTCCTTCTTTTGAATCCATGACCTCTGAGATTGTCCACACAACTTTGGTGGCATAAGCATGCATTTCCATGAATGGATAAATGGAAGATATGGGATTTAAGGGCAAAAATTATGTCTGGGCTTGCCGAGTAAAGACTTCGGCATGATAAAATTTGAATTATTTTGCGAAGAATTTTTGTGGGTGCTTTTTAGATATTATGCACTTTCATGAAAAACAGACCTTTTTGTTAAGGGGGGTACCTTCGCGGACGAACTTTTTTGTTTCTTATCCGATTTTGCTGAAATTTTGGGGGGTTGTTAAACATAATAAGAGTATGTTCAGTGCAAAATTTCAGCCTTGTATCTCTCGTAGTTTTCTGGCAGCAGGTAAATTGGTAGCGGAAATAGGCAAAACTTTTTGAAGTGAGATCTCAGAAACTGTGCATGCTGGAAAGGTAAAAATTGTGTACATGTGTAAAAAAGTGTCAAAATCCGGCTGATGAAGCCGGAATTTCAATTTAGGCCCTGGTTTAGTCATAATCTGCAATTTAAGTCAATGAGCGGTAAATTTTGTCATTTTGCGAGTCATTTTTCGCATAAACATGGTCATAAAAATTTTTCTGGTAAGAAAATCAAAATTCCGGCTTCATCAGCCGGATTTTCAGAATTTTTTACACAAGTACACCAATTTTCACCTTTCTAGCATGCACGGATCCTGAGATCTCACTTCAAAAAGTTTTTCGATTGCAAGAAAATGCAAAAGCGAGAAAACGCGATAGAAGTTTTGCATAAAATAAAGTAAGATTCGCATTTCGCAATGGTTTTTCTGTGGTCATAACTTCATTGCGGCGAGTAGGGTAAAGTTGAAAATTGGCATACCTATGTAAAAAATTGTGTAGAATCGGCTGGCAATCTCAGAAAATCCATTTTTTGCCTAGTTTGGCATATAATTAGGTAAAAATATTGCAAAAATGCATTCAGCAGGGTTCCCACAGTCAGGGAAAGTCAGGCGAGGTCAGGGAAAGTCAGGGAATCACATCAAAAGTCAGGGAAAGTCAGGGAAATGACCAAAAATGTGCTAAAAGTCAGGGAAAGTCGGGGAAAAATTGTGAAGGATCAAATATATTAATTGGATGCTATGATATTTTCTGAGCATTTTGATCAAAACAGACTTAAATCGGATGAACATTAAAATGACTATTTCTGAGCATTAAAATAGCAGAGAGAAGAAAATTTTTCCAACCGCTGCAATTTTTGGATCTTCGTAGGCCTCACACAGGTCCAAACTTGGAGTTGGGAGCTTGAACCGATGGGAAAGATCTATTTTTATGCCTTTTATGTCATAGAAAGTTTGGGAAAATTTGTCATGAAGGGTAAAAAGCCCATTTTACTGGGTCTGTGCTCCCTATCACGCACACAGATCGATTACGTTTGATTTCTTGATGATTTTGGGGGCAGTCAAGCCCATGTTTTCGTCAAAAATGCACTTTTGCCTTTTTCTGGAGCCTTTCGAAAATTACCCACAAAATCAGCTGATGTGCATAATTTGAGAAACATGACGTTGCTGAATCCTGCCGGTTTGAGAATTGACTGCCCCCTGGGGAGGGGTGAACCTTCAACCAGCGCCAAAACTAAAATACTCGTAAAACACCATGAACAGATTTAGAAGAAATTTTCTGATTTCTTGAGCCATCCTCAATTAATTTCTAAGTGTTGCAGGAATAGAATAACTTATAAAAATTCGGCAGTGTTGGAATGAACCAATGGATGCGTCCCAGACAGGTACAGGTATTAACGATAAAATTGAGCCCTATACGGAAGGTATGCACTCCCATTCAAGCAATGCGTTGTTGCCTAGCAACCCCCGTAATTTTGAATCAAAACAACTCACACCGTCTGAAAACTTCTGGGGTTGCCAGGCAACAACACATTGCTTGAACGGGAGCCCATTCCTTCCGTATAGGGCTCAATTTTATCGTTAATACCTGTACAATGCAATCGCAGACTTGGATACACTGCCTTATTCATAGTGCAAAACCCCTTTCCGATGGAGCAAAATGGTTTGGAAGTTCAGAAAAAGATAAAACGTTCATTACGTGATATGGAGTAAAAAATGAAAGATGCCGAAATTTACTTATTATTTCACATTTTGAAGGTTCACTCCCCTTAAATTTTATGATTTTTTTTCTTCATATCTTCATTTCTTTGTACTCGTATCACCGTACTTTGTAACCCTTAACCTCCTTATGGGATTCAAAACTTTACGGAACTCAAAAATGGAATAACCAAAGGGCTATTCATCAGACCACACCATAGATTTCCAATAACAATGAAGTTGCAGGGTGTTTTTGTGCTGCTCATCCTTCGATCTCAAACGTGACATAAATGGTTGACATTTTGCTGACTTTTATACTATCTGCTGATGGTATGTTTTATGGTCTGTTTGGACCACCCCTTGGAAATTTTACGGATCATAAAATGAGTTTACCCAAGTACTCAATTCTCTCCACTCTCTTTCGTGCCCAGGATTGTTCTAGCTAGTTTGTGGAAAAAAGTCTGATTTTAAGATTTTTATCTACTACATGTGTGAATGTGCATTTTTACTGCAACTAAGTACTTTCTTGAAACCAAATGTAAGTTTTTATAATCTTATTACGTACCTAATCCAAATGAGATCACTATCACTATAAAGGATGGATGGGAGGTCCTTTGGGCCCCTTGGGAGGTTAAGGGTTGAATGCATGCACGAGTATATCTCACATTTTGAACGTGAATTTTGTCCAGTACATTGTATTTTCCTTTGAAGTCATGTCAGAATGATCAGATTTTTGCCAGGCGATTTTTTTAGGTCGTCTGTTCAACAAAGATTAATCTGCCTTGTTGATGATCAGTCCAGAGATGATACTAAATGTTGTCCATTGATCGTTGTTGCCTATGCAAATCTTCGTTGGAGAGACGAATTAAAAAGTCGCCCGACAAAAACCTGATCAATTTGACGTGGCGCAAGTAAGGAATGTCTTGAAATGATGTTCCTGATCATTAGGATAACAAATTATATTATAAAGTAAAATCGTGAAGTCCCGGCAGATAGGGAATGGCTGTAGGGATAGTGGAGGCCATCACACTTGTTTATTTTAGTTTATTATTGCTGAAAGTGGAACATCTTTTTGGTCAGGGAAATGAACCAGCGAGGGTCAGGGAAAGTCAGGGAAAATCAGGGAAATGAAATTCCAAAAAGTTGTGGGAACCCTGATTCAGCGCTAGGTATATATGACTTGTAAAAGTGACCTCGGAAAATGTGATGCTGTTCAAAAACTACTTGAGATAGAGTCAAATGGTTTGAAAATTCTAAAAGAAGAGATTTCAGCCTTTAAGATAGGTACAAAAAGCAAAATCAACTTTTTTTGCAAAAAACTACTTTGTCAAAGGTACCCCCCCCCCTTAATTGTGTACCCATTGACTTTTCAGCCACATTGTCTGTTGGCACCTTCAGAATATCAACTTCTTAAACCTCCCCAATGCATCAAATTGCAGAAAAAACAGTAGGTACAGCTGATTGACAACCTTTCTCTTGCAGTTATCACAAGTCGTCGCAGGATTTCGAAGGCAAAGTTCACTGTTGAATCTCTCTCCAAAATAATTAAGCTGTTGAGTACGACGACAGTCCTTCATGTTGATGCAGAATGAGATCATGTGATCGAGATTGGCCAAATGCAACTGCTGAATGGCATTCCCACAGCCATCCTCTAAAAACGAGAAAAAAAAAACAGAATCCTATCATGCGAATGCCAAAAAGTACAGGTCAGTCCAAAGAAACCAAACGAAGAGTGCACTCAATGTCAGTAATTACCTGAATAGAGGCCATTTTCGGATCGAGAGTAGATCCGGGGGCGACATTTCGGCCCCTGATCTGGATCCTTTTTCAACATGGTGTTCTCTGCCGCTAGTGTTGTGCGATTCAGTTGATAATGTGCGACTCTGCCGCTGGCGTTGTGTACGAGTAGTCACACAACACCAGCGGCAGAGAATACTGTGTCATCTGACTCGAATAAGGTATAGACCAGGGGCAGAAACGTCATCTCCGAATCCACTGTTTCGATCTGAAAATGGACTCTATTCAGGTCATCACTTGAGTGTTTGCAAAACGGATCGTGGCACCAGACGAAATTTGAAAAGTGCACTTAAAGTGCGCACTTTGTTGCAATTTTTCATTGAAAGACTGGAACAGGACGGAAGAGGGAAATACTGCAAGGTGTAAGGGTCCCGATTGTCATGGATTTGAGCTTGCCACAAAATTCCCACATTCTTCTCACATTTTGATTTTCATTTCCTCTTGCAAGAATTGCAAACAAAAGAAACCAAAACACGAAGCGAGAACAAGTTTGGTTAGCTCAAAATGATATCAAAACTTCTCGAAAATCAGCCACAGTTTGCTCCGTAGCTCGTGAAAGGAAGGAAACACGACTCAGGCAAAACTCCGTTACGCGCAAAAGGAAGGGAACAAAACACAGGAAAAACTCCATACTCGTGAAATCAAGGAAACAGAACTCAAGCAAAACACAACTCGCAAACGGAAGGAAACAAAACTCAGGCAAAACTCCACAATTCACAAGAGGAAGGAAACAAAACTCAGCAAAATGCAAACATGATTAGCAAGATTCAAGAGGAAATCCAACCAGATTTGCTGAAAACTAACTGAAAATCATCCGTTTGATCCGAATGATGTCTTTCCGGCTGAAAAATAGCAGACAAACAGCCGTGAGAGAGTCACGTCCAGCTCGTGCCGATTCTTGGTAATAGCCTTCGATCGATTTTGGCAGTGAGAAATGAATGACAAATCTGACATCTGGCTTGTCGATGCCCATTCCAAATGCAATTGTGGCACAAATAACCTGAAAGGACAGATTGGCAGGAAAAACAAATCAATAATCACGACAGTGATCACCATTCACTTTATCCCAAAGCTAATTGGATCCACAAAAAAGAAGATTCGACAAACAAAGAAAAACAATGTTAAGCCCGAGTCTGATCTTCTGCCTTTCCCATGGTTCTTTCGAATGCTCTAAAGTGTTTGTCCAGCATTTTTCGCCCGATTTCAACGGAATTTTGCCGAGATGCCCAGGGTACCCATGGAAATTGTAAAACAGGGTCGATTTTGTTAGGTACTTTTCATAGCTGTGTGATCAGCTTGTTCTGGGATTTCACATGCATGGCGGGAAAGAAAGCTCAAAGATTTGCACCTGGCGGCATCCACTGTTACCCTGCATTTAAAGTTTTTCACCCTGTGTTTTCTTGCCCCACCATTTTTCCCATCGGACCAGAGATGAAAGGAAAATTCCAAAATTTGGCTCAATTCCTCGCAAAAGTGTCTGACATTAATGCAGGGACTCTGTCTGAAAACTAACAAATTTTTATGAGGTGTTTTTGTTTTCAAATTACATTTTTTATCCTTGAAAATATCCCATCATCGTTATCGTTCGAAATTGATTTCGTTTTGTGGGGAGATTTGCAATCAATAGCCTTCTTTTTCTTTCTTTGTTTTTGTTTGCAAAGCTCACAATCGAGGAATCGATTCGTTACAAGCCTGGAGACGGAGTTGAAAAGTGGCTGAATGATCTGCTGTGCCTGAACGCTACAAACATCATGCCAATGTTATCAGGATGTCCTCTGCCCCAACAGTGTGACCTCTACTACATCAACAGGGACACTCTTTTTTGCTACCACAAGGCGTCAGAAGAGTTCCTTCAACGTATCATGTCCCTCTACGTTGCCTCTCATTATAAAAACACACCGAATGATCTTCAATTGATGGCTGATGCACCCGCTCATCAACTCTACTGTCTGCTGGCTCCTGTTAATCCGGATAAAAATTCACTACCTGACGTGTTGGTAGTCATTCAAATTTGTTTGGAAGGTGAAATTTCTCGTGCTTCTGTCGTGGGAAGTCTCTCCCGCGGGATCAAAGCATCTGGCGACTTGATCCCGTGGACAATTTCGCAGCAATTCCAGGACAAGGACTTCGCATCTCTGGCGGGTGCACGGATAGTCCGTATTGCCACGCACCCCGACTACCAGAATATGGGTTATGGTAGTCGTGCTTTGAATTTGCTGCAAGACTACTTCCAGTTGCGCATGGCACCTCTTGAAAATGCCGACCATTTCCGTGATGTCCCCTCAACAAGAATTGAAGAAATCGATGCTGTTAACGACAGAACTGTTGGACTTTTGAAGGAGCAGGTCAAGCCAAGGAAGTCTCTTCCACCCTTGCTTCTAAAGTTATCCGAGAGACCTCCAGAGCATCTGGATTATTTGGGTGTGTCATACGGTTTGACGTCTGGCCTTCTGAAGTTCTGGAAACGGTCAAAATTTGTCCCAGTTTATCTGAGGTAGCACTGTTTTGCTTTTATTTTTTTATTACGTTTTTAACCCCGGGGAGAAGTGTTCCGGAATAGCGCCAATCCGAGGTTGCGGGAAAATTTTCTCCATTTGCTACAATGCTATAAATCACAGCTGCAACCTCAGAATAATGGTATTCCTGAGCACTTCTCCCCGGGGTCATTGTTTCTGTTTACAATAATCATTGACATGGTCATTTTGCTTGGCCGTGGATGACTTTTGTGAGGCATGAAATTGAGACCAACGTTCTGTGAAAAAGGTCATCAAAAGGGGGCAAGAATTCGGTTCTGTGGTGATCTATTCATGGATTATATTGCTTAAATTTGAATTCCTTGAAATTTTCAGATTTCACGGACATAATTTTTTCATCAGCACAGTCAACAAGTTCTCACTGCTTCGTCAGCACAGTCAACAAGTTCTCACTGCATAGCTTTAAAGATTTATGCCAAGACATTGTGCTCCCAACCTTCATTAGAGGGTTACTCTATGGTTGCTTAACATTTTTCGGATCCAGATAACTTTGTCCAACGTTGAGCAATGCCGACTGTAAATGCTTGTATCCTGTCAATTTTTGGCCGGCCCCTCTGATGGAAAGTTAGTTTTTGAGGTTGTTGTCTAATTAATACCATTAAAGTTAAAAAAATAACATGTGGTGATCAACCATTCCAAAGGCTTCTATGGTAAAATGGGTACCTCGTTCTCCCGTTCATTTGACCTCAAATTCGAGTGGTACACCTTTCTGTAATTTGCTAAAAATAAAATTATTTACTTGTTTTTTGAAAATTTTAGGGTTTCACCATTTTTTTCTCCTCAGACAAACACCCAATGACCTCACCGGTGAGCATACATGCATTATGCTGAGGTCATTGAACTCTGACCCGGATGCCAAAAGTTCACCATCGTCGTCACCTTGGCTCAGTTCGTTTTACGTTGATTTCAAACGTCGACTCATATCTCTTCTCGGCTATCAGTTCCGTGCGTTCAATCCTTCAATGGCTCTGGGCTTGCTATTTGCATGCAGGCAGGATATTGAGAACCACAATGTGCAGCCAGGTATGTAAAATGTCATCTGTTCGGTGTCTGCTCTCTTTTACATACCCGTTTTTGGATGATGGCAGCATTTTGGGGAAATGGGAAAATTTTTGGGGAAGAAAGGGATTTTGGATGCGACGAAATAAAATTGTGGAATGTCTGGGCATATCAGCGTGGCATGAAAAGGTCTGTGTAAGAACCTTTGAAAGGGCAAAACAAGGTGGAACCACTAGCAATAATGAAGTTACGAATTTTGAAAAAAAATGAACTGGCTGCAGTTTTAACAATGTAATTGGATCAATAGAATTGGTTCTGAGGTGTTCCATCTTTCAGATCCACTGTTAAGGAGGTTCGGCCCCCTTTTTTATGCATTGAGGCACTTGTCAGTTGCACGGGGGCATGTTTGGTTATATCGCTGACGACTGTTTTGGTGCAAGCATGTTTGGCACTGTCAGTGGCCTTCTGTTCATTTGTGAACTTGTTTTTTTTGTTCATTGTGGCATTTTCAGTGTCTAATGCCCAGTTGCACCAACGAGGATCAATTAGTTTTTAGTTTTGATCTCAGATCAAACTCTGATCCTGGATCAGGTAATGTGAAAACCCCATGCTTGAACTCGAATCAGTGTTTGATCTGAGATCAAAGCTTGATCCCCGTTGGTGCAATTGGGCATAAGGGATTGTGTTTTCAGCTGAAAAATTGAAAGCATTAAAAATTATACCTTTTTTTCAAATTGAAAAATTAGGCCTGTAAAATTGACTAGATGACTAACTTCCGAATGCATTTCTTTCTGCTTTCCAGGCCTGACGAAGGAAGAGATGGATATCCACCTGACAAAATATGACCTGAAACGACTGGAAATGTACTCACGAAATCTCATCGACTACCATCTGGTCTTGGACCTGCTTCCAGTTTTGTCAAAGCTGTACTTCACGGATAAGCTGAAACAACTGAAGCTGTCTGCCGTTCAGTCGGTAGGTTTCAGTCGTTAATTTCTCTTCCCTCAAATTACCCATCTGAATGAAAAAATCGAACTCGCTTGCTACTACGGGGCGAGTGCGATGCTTTCGACACCTGAATTGTGTTGATATGGACTACCACCATGAATAATCACGGTCCCATCCTTTGAACAGACTTCTGGGGATGGCACTGCGGTAGTCCCACAACGATGGCGAGATTCAAGAGCTGTTGAAAGGAAAACATCGAACACACCCGGTGAAAGTTGATTTGTGTGCCGACAACAACCCTCTCCAAATTTCCACCCTTCTATATTGCTGCTTTGAGATATCTAAATTGACTATTTCTGGAACGATTTTAATGACATCGGACGAATATATTTTGGCGGACTTTCCTCATCTGGCCCTTGATTGCAGGCATGGTTGCTGAAGCAGTCACTGAATATTTTGATTTTTCTCGCATCCAAACAGTGGCAAATTTTCGTCGTTTGTTCATCAACATCTAAAATGGGCAGTTTATACAGAAAGATATATTCTCAGATACCTACATCCCTTTTATTTTCTCTGCAGGCTATTCTCGTTGGTATGGGCCTTCAGTACAAGACCGTCGATGAGTTGTCTTCGGAATTGCAGTTGATGGGCTCTCAGTTGCTAGGACTGTTCAATCGTACGATGCGACAGATATCGCAGTTGCTTGCAAAGGTTGAAGAGGCAAATGTTGAGAGGCACATGTCGAAGAAGGTGATCAATGCTGACGAGATGCAGCCAGTTGACGACTCTCTGGAATCTGAGTTGGACACTGCTGCTCAGGTGAGTGGTTGGGGGACATCCACAGCTGCTCAGGTGAGTGGTTGGGGGACATCCACATTCTTCGTCTAAGAAAAGGCAAACCAGGGCTTTATTTTTGCATTCCGTTTCCTTAAGTTACGAAATGACTGATGTTGTTCAAATTTGGTGTAAGCCAAATGGGATTTTCTCAGCCTTATTTTGGTGACTAGTTTTCACAATTTTGTTCATAAGCTCATTGGGGACGAGGGCCCATACCATGAGTGATGGGCCCTCGTCCCCAATGGGCTTATGAACGAAATTGCGAATTTTTCATTTCATGAATGGTGCATCATCACCTTGCACGTTCAGCATGATTAAGGGGATTATCTTTCTACTCAAAAATCAAGAAGGAAAATCAGTCAGGACGGCAAAACTTGTTTCTTTACCATATTATTTTTATTCTGAACGATTGAAAAAGGCATGGATTTCAGCACCATTCCATTTTGCAACCAGAACCGAATACTTCTCAATATTCAAACGTGAGGGATTCAAGCTAAACTGGGACCAAACACGTTGATTCCTGTCATCCGTCCCTTTGCAAACGCCCTTTCTTCTGTTATTGATCTGAATGCTTTAACCTTCTTCATATTTGAAAACAGGAGATAAAACGAAAACAGCAAGAGGAGCTATCAAAGTTGAAGTCTGTTGACCTTAGCCAATATGCGATCAAGGGAACTGACACCGAATGGTCGGAAACATTGAGCACTGACAAGAAAGTAACAGGCATCGTCAGCCTAAAGAGGTAAGTTTGCAGCGAGCAATCATTTACCAAACATTGTTTTGTGAGAGGATGTGGCCAAAAATTAGTCTGTTTGTTGTTGATCTGTGTGAAAGAGGTCCTGCCTTTCGGCCATTTTTGGTTGTGATACAGAATGTCTAAAGTGAGTGGTGCAGGCAGAAAGATGAAATTTTGTGGGAGATTATTTGTTTATTTGGGACGGCAAGTGGCTCGGCTTACACGCAGACCGTCCTGGGCAACGCCACGGTTACCAAATTTGCCCTGCCTGGATTGGTACCCGTGCCTGGGGTGTTGACACGTTAGGCCTGGAGGGATTGATACCACTGTGGCCGGGAGTTCGAATGGCATTCCTTGAGTGGCCAACGCTTCCGACTGCTGCCTTCGTCTCTTTGTGCTTTAGGGGTCTCCTCTCCTTTTTCCGGCCTGACGTGTCAGCCCTTGGGTCGTAAATGTCTTGGCCGGCCCTTTTTATCGGCAAGATGCGAGCAGCAAACGGAGCCACACTTCCTTGACTTTCTTGTCTGCCAGCTCAGTTCTGGTCAGGGTTGGGTTTTGGCCGGCAAAAATTGGTTTTGTCCGAGCCGGTGGACAAAACTGGTTTAAACCGGTTAAAACCGGCCAAAACTGGTTAAAACCCCAAAACCAGCTACCTGTTACTGCCAATGCATCTCCATTCATGGAAAGTCAACAGTTCACATTAAATCTGGGATAATAAAAAAACCCACTCGATTTCAAATTTTCCACTGTGCACATAGAAAAAACGTTTTGCAAAGTTGCCTTCGTAAATTTAGATATACCTACAAGTGATGTTTCGCCCCCCACAGATTGAGCACAAATAAACAGATCCTTGGCCATTGTGTTGTGCAGAGACTGTCACATTTACCTACCTATCTATATACGAACTATTAGAGGCCTCTTTGCTTCATTTTCAACCAGATTGAAGTTGATGTCATTGCTATTGACAGCATTGTCTTGTTGAAAACTGTGATGGATAATGATATGGGATTTTGAGGAACATGCCTTGTACACCCTGGGCAACATCACTGAATGCTACTTTGGCCAATAAACAAACCTGACACTGATTACAGCCACAGACCGACCAGTTTGGCAACAAATAGGTAATGACACAGAAACTAGGTATGGTTATCAAGAATCGAATTTTGCCTTCTACATGTTGTCTGAAAACCCTTATGAAAGGACAGAATGGACAGTTGTGGTTTCTGACTGGATTGGATGGTGTTAGTACAATATTGCCCTTTCTGTACTTCCCAGCCGGAGTGTTCTGCTGTCTCGACAAATCCGAACTTATATTTTGGTCCAAAAATGAGCAAAATCCGTTGAGAAATGGCTTCTCAAGAGCAAATTTCAGCATGCGATGCAAACGTGTCTGCAGCTTTTTCAGCATGTCTCCAAAAAATAGACTGTTCGAAAACCTGGTTTTTCTCGCATTTTGATTTCCGGTTGTAAAAAAACTTGCGGACAGCATATTTCAGTCATTTTGAGGGCTAGAGAGGCGCAATTTGGTATACTTAAGTAAAGAAAGCATGCTGAAGGGACTGACAGAGCCGGATTTCTCAGTTTTTTCACCCAAAACCATCAAATAGCATCTCATTGCATAATGGTTTGTTTTTTTTACCGCGAGTCAATTTTTGCCGAAAAAACATGACCTTAGAGTGAAAATTTTAAAATTTGGGCTCTGTCAGTCCCTTTTTCAGCATTTTTTGGTCCAGAAACATATATCACTGTTTCAAAATTGGTTCTGGCCTTTCAGTTAGACCATCGCTAAGAAAGCGCTAACTTTTTATCTTATTTGTTGAATATCTAGGGAACCAGGTGAGGTACAGCATTGAAATTTTGCACAGGCATTCCTCTCAAGGGGCTAATAATTATGCCCTCCAAATTTCAGCAAAACCGGTCAACAAACACCGAAGTTGGTCCGCTAGGGTGGGCCCCCCCTTAAGGTATCACAAAATGCAGATTTTTGGGGTCTGGACCGATATTTATGAAAGCTGATGAATCCTATGACTAAAGATTAACAACAATTGCAACATTCTCTGCATCAAACCTCACTCATTTTTAGTTTTGACCAGTTTTGTCCGGTTTTAACCAGTTTTGACCGGTTGAAACGGTTTTGTCCAAGCCGGTTAAAACCAGTGGTTAAAACCGGCCGGTTTAAACCGGGACCAACCCTGGTTCTGGTAGGAGAATATGGAGAGTCTCATCTCTCAACCAGTTTTTCCACTCATCTTGATACAGCGTAGATCCAGAATGCTGACATTTGACAACGCCCGCAGATGGAGCCTTTCCTCAGCCAGATCTCAGATTGCCGTAACTTCAAGCTACTGCGGCAGGCCCCCATCATATGTACCCTTTAATGCTGGAACTCATTTCTTACACACCTTCACGTGGTCTTATATACTGCACCTCGCCTTCAGAACAAGAAAGTCTGTTTCACTTGCGAATACCGGTGTCCCCGTACTCCGTCTGGTCATACCATGCATATGCTTCCAGAACTTAGGCTGTCTTCGGGTGGTCTCATTGCTCGTCGTCACTCCAAGAACTAGCTGCTGCTAGGTTATCTTGATGCTCAAATTTGTTTTTTATGATAGAGTCTTGCTCGGGCTACAGCAGTGGCGTGCGGTCAGGGCAGGCAAGGCAGGCACTGCCTGCCCAAGAAAAATTTCATGAATCGTGCATTTTTTTCATTTTTTGCAACATTTGCAACGGGACCATCTAAAGTCCACAAAAATATGGACTGAGCCATCTCCGAGAAAGGCACACTCTGATTTGTCTGCTGAGTCAGTGTCTGCTGAACGATTCCTTAACTGGGAACTCCCTTCTTTCCCGATCCCAACAACCACAGAGGTTCCCCTACCCACCCTCTTTCTCGCTGGTCTTCCAGACGCAAGCGAATCCACTGCTCCGTTGGCGCATTGGATTCAGAAGAGGCAAGGAATGGTTCTGCCTGCTTTGGGGGATCTGTGGGGATGCGATGGAGTCGATGCCGCACCATCCCGTCAGGTGAAATCACCCACTGCAAGTGGAGCAGTTCTTGTTGCCGAGTAGGCACTTTGAAATCTGCCTCCAGCTGTATCTCTGCAGAGAGCAAGCGTACAGATTCGTGTTGTTCTGTTGTCTCCCTCTGATCACAGCCCTCTGCTGTGATGACATCGCAGGCCAGCCTGTGATGAATGCAAACCACGCTTCGCCAAAGGCATGCTGTCTGCAGCAATTTTTGAATGTCAAGTGCGGCCAAATGATGATTTTGCAGGAATGGGAAACGGAAAACGGAAATGTTGGATTTGGCGTGTGAAAACAGATAACATTGGATTCTGGTGTGTGGGCAAAAATTTGTGAAATGTGGTGTCCCAATTCAATAAGCTTTTGAAGTCGGTGCCACCACGATTTGTGAAGCCAATGAATTTCAATGAACTTGTGTTTTTGATGAAGACACTTAGCGTTTGTCACCAAAAATATCGATTTTTCGGAGCTTGATTTGGAATGGATATTTCGCAAATGCAAATGTTCAACAAAATGGAAATGCATCATTGAATATGGAAAAAAATGGAGATGCCGCCAGGCCTGTGCGAACGGGGGGGGGGGGGGGGGGGGGGGCATGGGGACACTGCTCACCAATTGAACTTTCTGCAGCCCATCTGGGCTTTGCTTGATGTGAAAGATTTTTTTTCTGTTTGTTTTAATTTTATTTTAAATAATTTTGCCTAAATAATTTTTTCCTTTCACCTCAGTTACGAACCACCTCACTGAAATATGTCGTCCACACCTTCGCTGCTACTCAACTGGATGCATACAGATGTAAAAAATGCTCAGTTTCTCAAAAACTTGAGCATTCTGACTTCTGAGCACCATTTGAGGCAACATTTTTCAAAATTTCTTCCCCTTCGGGGAGGGGGACACCCCCTCCCCGAACCCCTCCCCCAGCGTTGCGCTTCGCGCAACGCATCTTCGACGACACTACTCTGGACAAAGTGCCTGCCTGCATCTGGCACCCACCGCACGCCGCTGGGCTACAGCCAGGGATTCGACTCTTCATCTGGCTTCTTTGTAGGCCACTTAACTAGTGGGTTCCGCGTCAGGAGGCCATCCCAGTGCAGTGTTTAAAGTGTACCAGTAAAGGGGCCGGTACGCATTCCCGCATAAAATGGGCGCAGCCCACTCGGGGGGTCTGGCGGAGCCCCCCAGCAATCGGGGTCTGGGGCGGAGCCCCAGCGGGGTTCCAAGGGGCAGAGCCCCTGGCGGGGGGTCTGGGGGCGGAGCCCCCCAGAAGCTGAAGAAATTTTGAAATTTCAGGGTCCAATTTGGACAAATTTTGGCGTTCCTTTGCTGCCAAGGAACGCCAAAATTTCTCCAAATTGGACCCTGAAATTTCAAAATTTGCAGCTTCTGTCTGCTGAGGCTTTGCAGACAATGGACAGGAACAAACACATTTGATTTCAAAAAACAAGGACATATCTCCCAGTCCCACTTCACAGGCGAAAATATTTTGAGTATGAATTTTCCCCCAGGGATGTCGATTGCATCTGGTGCAAATCCTCCCCCTGATACCAATAAGTGGACGCGAGCCGCGTCACGGAACCCTCCAGTGGGGCCCCTGGAAAAGTTCCAAACCAACCAAATCAGTGAACGTGTTTGTGCTCTGCATGAATGTTCGAATCCATTCAAGGGCACGCACACCCGACACCGCGAGGTGGGTCCGACCGGCGGAGGCGAAGGCAACAAAAATTCGAATGTCATTGGATATTTGTGTTGCGCATGACTGATCAAAAACGAACTTGGTTTCCAACCCCAGGCGGCACACTTATATGGACCCAGAACGGGACCCACATATGGGCCCGATATGGTGATGCGGGGAGTTCTGTGGGGTGATTTTACCACATCCACATACCATGTTGGGCCCACAGGGTACCCATATGGGAAAGTGGTGACGGCACGGTTGGCATGGTTTTTCCCATATGGGCCCCATGCAAAATATTCACATGGACACCATGCAGCGGTGCCCGCATGGGGCCCACTTGGGCTTTTGACATTGTGTGGGGGAACCCATATGGCGCCCACACAGTTCACCCACATTGGCCCCATGTGAAATTCCCATATGGGGCCGATCCAAGTCGTTCATGTTCTTCACGATAGATGGTGACAAAAAATAAACAGCATTATTCCCATTTAAACACGGTTGAATTCTGAGAAATGTTCAAATGAAAATGTGTATCCGGATCACAACAAGGAACTTGATGTCAATTTTTTGAAAACCGGATGTGTCAGAAATGGAGAAGAAGTGAAGCACATGGAATGCCGGAACATCGTCTCAACTCAAGTCGAATGTCATCGGAACCACTCATCACATTTGGGCGAAATAAAATGCCGCACACATGACGAAATCAATGAAATCGGGAACAGTGAAAACAGCAAAATTGCGTTCCATGATTTTTTCTGAAAAGCTGTCTGTTGCCCATGTGGGGCCCACATGGGACCCATATGGGAACATCCTGCTCGGGTGGGACAAACCACATGGGACCCTCATGGGCTTTCCCAACATGGGGCCATGTGGGGAGAAATGTCACCGCAAACATCGACCCCAATTTCCAATTTTTGTTTTTAACAGTTCCTGCCACATCTCAAGGGCACTGCTGCCGGTGCTGGCGCTGCCGCTGTGTTCGAGTGAGACGGTGCGGCTATCAACCAGGGCAGGCCGGTGCTGCGCACCGGCACTTCCAGGGCGGGCAGGTGCGGCGCACCTGTGCGCACCGGCCGACTTTAACCACTGTCCCAGTGTTATGGCCCTCAGATGGCGGGCCGACATCCGTGTTGGCCTAAAGGATGTCCTGATCCTATCAGTAGGAAGCAGCCGCTCAGGTCACTCATTTATTGACTTAATTTTGAGCTGCTACCACCGGACCTCCTGCACATCCAACCTTCTCAGAACAGTGGCCTGTAAAACTCACGGACGGCAGTTTATAGTTTAATTTAATGCTCTTGCTCTGTCCTCGGTCCCTCTAATGACCTGACCCCACGCTTCATCGTGAGTTTGGGGAAGAGGGACGGCTAACAGCGTCACCACCATTCCTTGTTTTGGCCGCTTCAACTCTGGCCAGGTTGTCCGAGAGTCTTGTCTCTCTTTCATCATCATTCTTATTTTCTGGTCAGGTTGTCCGACAGTCTTGTCTCTCTTTTCACAATCATTCCTTGTTATGACCACTTCGGCTTTGACCAGGCTGTTCGAGAGTCTAGTCTCTCGTTTCATCATCATTTCTTGTTCTTGACAGCTTCTAGCTCTGGTCAGGTTGTTCGAGGGTCTCATATCTCTTTTCACCATCATTCCTTGTATTGAATGCATCTACCTCTGGCCAGGATGTCCGGGAATCTCGTCACTCTTTTACCACCTTTTAAGTCACCAGTTGGGACTGCGCCTTACGTAATCCGTTAGCCCGTTTCGGTACTGGTAATTCTTCTCCTTGAGTCTCCAAGACGTGTGAACTTCTTCCCACAAGTCGACGCTTATCTACTTGCAAAGGGACAACATTGACGATGAGGATATGGAAGCGGGTTCTGCTAGTGATCAGGCATGCTTGGACGAGTAATCTTCATATCTGCATGGCTGGCATACAGGGGGAAGGCACTGGAGGTAAGGGGCCGATACATGGAAAGGGGAGAGAAGATAGAGACGGTAAGCTCCCACCATCATTGTCAGTACGTTA
>JASGXE010003848.1:0-27050 GCA_030068105.1 Sinentomon sp. SZTP_YWyxl
GAAGTTGTGGGCCTTCAACTTTTGTACTACATTCAGCAGGGACCTGCCTCAAATATTACCCCCTAAACTGATGTTGAGAAAAACAACTCTCCGCAATTTCATCAGATTAAGCTAATCCTGTTCGGTAATCCAGAATGAAGTTGTGGGCCTTCAACTTTTTGTACTACATTCAGCAGGGACCTGCCTCAAATATTACCCCCTAAACTGATGTTGAGAAAAACAACTCTCCGCAATTTCATCAGATTAAGCTAATCCTGTTCGGTAATCCAGAATGAAGTTGTGGGCCTTCAACTTTTTGTACTACATTCAGCAGGGACCGCCTCAAATATTACCCCCTAAACTGATGTGGAAAAAACAACTCTCCCGCAATTTCATCAGATTAAGCTAATCCTGTTCGGTAATCCAGAATGAAGTGTGGGCCTTCAACTTTTGTACTACATTCAGCAGGGCCTCCTCAAATATTACCCCCTTAACTGATGTTGAGAAAAACAACTCTCCGCAATTTCATCAGATTAAGCTAATCCTGTTCGGTAATCCAGAATGAAGTTGTGGGCCTTCAACTTTTTGTACTACATTCAGCAGGGACCTGCCTCAAATATTACCCCCTAAACTGATGTTGAGAAAAACAACTCTCATGTTCTGTTCACAACATCACAGAAAATACCTTGTAGGACAATCATTTTTGGCCATCTATTCTATTCTATTTTTAAACCCTCCAAATAAGTGGAGTTTACCTGTAGTTCCATTCCTGGATGGAAGGTTTGTTTTCTGGAACCAAGAAAGGTTTTTGCTCCGAACCGCGTAGAATGCCAACAACTTCCACCTCACCTTCCACCTGTCCCTGCAGTCGACTGTGAGGCTTTTTCTTCTTGTGGGGAACCCAACCACGATTCACAATGATGGTTAAACTGCATACAAAAATAAAGATTGAAAATCAATGGGTGGATCAAAAACAGGTAAACCAGCCTAACTTACCCAAAACAGAAAAATGGACTCGGCAAAATTTGGTTTCTGGCGACTTACATAATGCATTGGCCCGTTTTGTTAGAGGAAGATACTCCCCACTGGATAGTGTGTCCGATATGATGCAATAACTGGGGCGGAACTCCTTGGCTTCTCGTAGGAAGGTTGCTAGGTTGGCTGGTTTATTCTTGGGACTGAATAATGTAGGCGGCTGGTCCTCCATAAAGGAGTTTTTATTGCCACCTAGTTATTTTGGTAGACTAGACCATGATTTTAAGCTCCATTCTGCTACTTGTCACAAAAATGTGAGGAAGTATTCTTTTGCTGTCCGGACAGTGAATGATTGGAACGCCCTGGGTTCCGGGGTTTTTGGGACAGATAGTGATATTAGTGTGGGCACTTTCAAGCGAAATGAAGATCTTGGCTGATGAAGTAACATGACTTTTTGATGAAGTAACATGACTTCAGATCTTGGCTGATGAAGTAACATGACTTTTTGTGCTCTTGTTCTGTTGGTATATCACCATCGATGTTTTGTGTTGATTTGATTTGGAATCATTAACCCTTTGCGGACTTTTCCCGAAAATTGGGGAAAGGAGGAACCTTCTGGTCTGAATTAAGAGCATGAAATTTTGTGATTTTTCAAGATTTTGAATTTAAATTTTTGCACTGTTTTAAGGAGGCTTGTGACTGGTCCCAGAACCATGGATAGACATTTGTCAGGAACAGACGTAACAAAATGAAGACCTGAATTCAGAATTCATGTTCTTCAGAAGTAGAGGGTGTCCTTTGTGGCACCAGAAAAGTCTTTATTATACTTCAAACAGACGACATCCTTCGATTTTTTTTCTCAATTTCGAGTTGTGCTTGAATTTGCTCGACAAACTACGTGCCTCATCGCAAGCGTCATCTCTTTCTTCGACCAGTCAAATGCAGTATGCCGCATTTCATTCAAGAGATGGCAGCATGGCAGTGATTTTGGTTACCTGCCTACCTACTCTGCCTTTCTTCATGTCATTACAAATCATTGCTTGCCCAACCAGTCTAATGAAGACGAAAAAGTGCTCGTAGAATGCCCCTCTCCGTCTCCCGTGGATGGCAGACTCACTCTGCTTGCCGAATGTCATCCGACACAGGACCAAATCAAACTCAAAATGGATGTCGGACCCAGTCCGTGGGTTCGACAGTCTGACAAACATCATATCTCAGTGGGGGATTTCAGCGGTCGACCCCAAATATATTTCCATTTGGTTTGCTTGCCCAAAAATAAAAAACCAAAAAAAAAAAAAAAACAGGCTCAAACAATTGGTAAAGAGAATCGGCCAATCCACAACAGATCCAGTGATCTTTTATTCTCCCTGATTATGGTTGGGTGATCTTTGTCATTAATAGGGAAAACGTTAGGTACCCAGGTTGCATGATACCTATTTTCTATTCATGAAAAACACACCCCTGCAATGATATGTGCGGCAGTCATGGGTGGGCCAATCCCAGCCGAGACACGTTCCTGATACCAGATGAACTGGTAGGCAAGGCACTAACCGCAACTCGGAATGGACTGGCCATGTACCTATTCACCGAGTCCCTTGAGGGCCTGAGATGCTAGCAGGAGAATTGCGAGGGTCGACACAGGCACAAACTTTCAGCATGATTGTTGCGACCATTGTCTGGGGATTGGTGGAAGGGAGGGAGGGCAAAAGAATAGGCAGGAGGAGAGGGGGGACGGATAACACACTCAAGCAATGAAACAATACAGCAACAATTGATATACAAGTAATGCAACTTCCCAGCAACGTTGGGTCCCTGTCCGCATTCCTCCTGTGGACAGTCCACCATGCGCCTTATCGCCGGCCGAGTCTGAGTGGCAAAATCCCCTGAAATCTGGCAAGTGGCAGTAGGCGAGAATCCTCAACCATAACCCTGTTCCCGTCTGTGGCTGCCTCAGCTGTTGCCAACATCTCCTTGCACGAGGACGTGAGATACTGAAAGACCAGTGCAGTGCCAGTGTGCCCCCAAGAGTAGAAGTTGGCCCATTCTTTTGTATCAATGACCCCATGTCCCCAATGTCCCTGCAGAAAGATGCCTCCATAGATACTGTCAGCCCTGGTTTAAGCGAAGGACTGTAGATGGGAATAATCGAAACACACACAGTGTTCTACAAACATCGGATAGGTATAAACCTTCCATAACAAGGATGCAAAAAAGGTCGTACAGCCAAACAAACAAAACCAGTAAAGATAGGAGATACCATGCAGCTGCATCGAAAATGTCGAGGCCATTCTTTGTGAAGGCAAACCAGGCGTGGGGCGTGCTTGAGTTCTGTACTTGGCCATCACACGGGAGCTTGTGAGCTTGATGCGCTTGTCAGTCATGGCAAGAAATGGTATATGTATATGACAATGTGGAATGAGCCAGATGCAGGGAGAGTTCATGGTGTCTTGTTCATGTGAGGTCACACCCTCCGTGTGACCAGACACACGGGCGTGTACCAACAACTACGGCTATTCCGTAAGAGTATTACCTGCAGTGTGATTCAGAAGGTATCGGTGCAAGACTCGTCCATGACAACAGATATTCCTCGCGAATCAAATAAATCAAGGCAAAAGGATTCATGCAAAGATTATCGGGATTGATATTCTCTCCTTGTGAAAGGGAGGGAGGGAGTGTGTGTGGGAGGCAGGTGGGAAGAGGATGCTTAAATTTGTGAAGTCTTTCACAGGGTCAGTTTATCATTTATGTGAGAGCCTAAGTTGGTCTCATGGACAAAATTTATGCCGCGTTAACTCTTTCTATTTCCTGTGTGACAATGCTGTGTTGAAATTCAATCAACTGTCTGTTCTTCATGTTGTTGGCTTCGAGCACATCGTGAGGGAAGGCCCATCTTGATTGTGAGTGTTGTTTAGATATGTACCTTTCTAAACAACACTGTCTCTCCTTGGTCCTGTTGATTGTAAGCAATCTAGCAATTCGATAACTAAACCCAGGTATCTTCATCGTCAACCAAGAGGAGTCGTTCCGTCATCCTCATCTGGGTTGTGTTGGCTCAGGAAGTGAAGTTCTTGTCCATCTCTCGAGTCTCGATGGTCCACTACATGTTTCTTCCACCCCCAATTTGGGGGGTACCTATTGTTGGAAGTGCATTATGTACGGTGTTCCACTTTCCATCCTGCAGCAGCCTTTGCATCACAGGTTCGGCTATGGTGTTATGTATGTGTCCAAATCATAGTTGATTGCCACGAGATACGTAGGTTGTACCAGAATTAATGGAAGTTGGCTCATTGTCTTGGTATTCTGCAAGCGATTTTGGCAAATTTTGGTTTGCTTAAATACATACATCTATGGTGGATATTTATGCCAAAGGACAACTTTATCAGCCTTCTGATACTCAGTACAGGGTGGCTTGAATTCAGTGTGTTTTGCGCTCTGAAGAAAAACAAGGACTTTTCAAAGGTGGAAAAACAATTCAAACAATTCAATGGCATAGATCTCGAAGATTATGGAACTCAAAATCCTGCCATTTTGGAGGCAGTATATGGTGGCCAGTGTCGCTCATTTTCCACTGGTGTTTGAATAATTCAACAACTTTCCTGTGTTACAGGGTGGTTCAAAAATGACCCTCAATCACAAGCTAAAAGTCAGGTTGAGAATGAGCGAAAAATGCGTGGTGCACAGAGGCAGTGGAAGATGACAACAGAACAACTGCAGCTGATTCAGCTCCAAACATCCATTGTCTGCTGGCTTGATCTGAAGCATTCTCGGTTGAAAGGATTTTTCTAAATTCTGTACCAGAATGGCTCAGTCGGCTCGCAGAATCAATGAAAAAAGACCCCAATGAAAATCTTGCCATCATAAAATCCAGAAATTTTGGGATACCCTGCAGAAGAGAAAGATGGTTCTCACAAGACATTCACAGGGACACCTGACCTCGGCTTGTACAACTCTCGCCTTTTCACAAAATTCAAATGGGCAATGTCAGGACAGCAATTTTCCTCTGTCCGACCCTGGCCAAAAGCACAAATTCAGAGGCAAAAAAGAGCCCACTTTGGAACAACGTGGAACGTCTGATAGTTGCATGAGAAGGGTGGAAATTTGCATCGATGTCAAGGAAGAGTGCCTCCATTGATTTTAGGATGTGAAATTGATTAAAGTTGTACCCAAGGCATTTGAGGATGCAACTTCCATTAATTCTGGTACAGCCCACATAAACTTACGGATTGTGCAGCCATGCAAGTCCTGCCCATATGGTGCCAGGGGTTGGACGAGTGTGCACTGAGCAGAGTTCTGGACTGCTTCCCATGTTGCTAACCATCATAGTGCTGCTTTATGAGGATCTATCTTGATGGTTCAAAGAGGAGTGTTGGTCAGGTGGTTGTGGCATAAAGCCACTGACTGTGAACCAGGGGAGGCCATGTAGGGTAAAGTGCCAACCCCTGCAGATGGCAGCTCTCACAAGCCGGTGTCGAGGTGTATGGAAGCTGTATTGTTGGTGCATCTCCGTAAAGGTCGCCCCAAGCACCGACCTACCCGGAATGCAGCACCAACTGTCAAGGTATCGTGACATGCTGCTGCAATTGAAGGGCTAAATAGGATAAGGGCTTAACCCCAAAATTTCTGTTTTGAGATAAGTCAATTTTTTTCATTCATATCAACAATGAAGGAGACAATGAAAAAAATAAAAATAAAAAATAAAAAAAAAGAAATAATACCCTCATCCAAAATACCAGAAAATACAAAAAACGTAAAAATGCAAAATTGTGGGATAAGCCCTTATCCTATTTAGCCCTTCAATTATTTTGGGCATCCTGGTCTTCACCAGAGCCCCGTTTGCAAAACCCTGGAGCCACCATGAGGAAGAGGGGTTGGACCACAGGTACCTACCTACATCATCTTGAAAACAAAAAAAAACAAAACAATGGTGTAGAAATTGATGAAGAACATGCAGCCTCATTTCATAAAAAATTTCAAAGAGAAAGAAATATTCCTTACTCTCTATCGGACAATTTGAAAGGTGTCAATACAAGCCACCCACTGTTCAATGAAGATGGTGAAGAAAAGACCGTTTCACGTCTGATATCTCCACGCTTCAGCATCACCCTCGGCCCAAGAACTGTTTCTCTGCTGTGGTCAAACTTGCCCTTAACGGCAACTTTTCTGTATTCCATATCTTTAAGCTCTGTAATTCTAAAAATGGATGCAAATTCAGGTTGGCAGGTGTTAAGTTTTCTGCTTCCTTTAAGAATATTAATTCAAAATGTGGATCTGCAAAAATTTGACAGTCCATCGAATGAAAAAGTAACAAACACCCAGTCCAAATTTCTCTTAACATCGCTGCCAAGGTATGGAGATATATACAGGAGGAGATGTTCCTCATGGCAACACAAATCAAAAAATTACTCCGACTCCCCATTTTGATTTTAATGGTCCCCAAAACTGACCCCATTCAGAGAGCATGTGCGAATTTTCAAAATCGACACACAACAACCAAATTTTCAGAATAAATTACAAAACCAGAATATGCACGTCAAGCTCTCTGACCATTTTGGTGTTATTGACACCTAAAATTGGCCCATGCAAAATGGAGGGTCGAAATGCATTTCGTTCTAATCGCATTGAATTAATTCTGGTAATTCTGAAAATTTGGTTACTCTACGTTTCGATTTTAAAAATTTGCCTCTTCCCCGAAATTGGGATATTTTTGGGGGGTTTGGGGCCATAAAATAAAAATTGGGGGCCGGAGCATTTTTTCACTCAAATTGGGCATTTTGATTTGTGTTGTCATGGGAACATCTACTGATCATTTGTTGGTGTTTTTCTGGAACACTTTGCACAGAGTATTAAGAGGCAACCCAACAACAAAAACAAAGTCGGCAAAATTGCAAAAATTTGCAAATTTCCATAGGGTGTCCAATTTCCGTCACTATCGAGTCAAAAAAGTAACCGGCGTTACGCATGCAGTACATTTCACTTTGATGCACATTGCACTGTGTAAATTCGTTGTTTTTTGAGGGTTTAGCCTTGATTAAACTGGAGCATTAAAAGCCACCAAATAAGTATTTTCATAAACCTACCAGTTATGTACAAAATCTAAATGAGAAATTGCTTTCCACAGCCACCTGCAGAACTTGCTGAACTCTCAGTTGCGCATGCACCTTGCTCTATTTGGTTATTCTTGCTGGTCATCTTTTTGACTTTCAAGTTTTTGAATGACTCCAGGCCAAACGTACGGAGCCCAATTTGTCCATTGCTGCCTGCCAGATATCCGCCAGTGGACAAAAGGATCAGTGGTAGTCAAACGACCAGCGGGCGGCGGCGTAAATAGTTTTCCATCGCAGGCAACCAAGATGGTCAGATGTTGTTCGCAGCAGACAGTGTGTATAGTTGTGGTGGAATAAATATACCATAACGTGTTTTTCCCATTTGACTTGCCTCCAAAACTTTTTTTTACTTTCTTTTTACTCTTATGTAGGCAGTGGAAGTTAAAGTGCCAGATTTCAACAGACCTTTCTGGACCTCTCAGATTTTGACCTCGGTTACAAAACAATCTCTAATTTCTGCAGCTTGGGAGTTCTTGCAAAAATCTGAACAGATGCAATTTTTACATGTACGTATGAGTAGGTACATTAATTCCTCCTCCACTATACATCCAGCAACTAAACTTCCGGCAGCCAGATGTGTATGGCAAGCATTCGACGGGGCTAAATGTCCAGTAGCCAGTATGCTGGGGCCAAACATCTGTGTCCGGCAGCCAGATGTCCACAGAGGGCACCCAGATGTTCATGGCAGCCAGATATCCAGTTCGGGCAGATGCCGGGTGGACACATGTACATCGACCAGATGTCCCCGAAGGCCAGATATCCACTGCAGCCAAAAATCTGGTTCCCGCTCATCAAGACTATGACTTTCTGCACATTTTTGTTCTTCAGAAATGGTGGAAAACTAATTCTTCTCTAACGAGTTGAGTTTCTGTTGGTGATTACAGATATAGCACAGTTCAACATGATGAAAATGTGACAACTTCTTTGGAAAGCAAAATTATTTGGCATTCTCACATCTTGCACAGGAAACAAAGACTCGCAAACGAGCGAGACACATGTTGCCTCAACAGCAACTTCAACAAGACTGGTCCAAAGCAGTGTACAGCAGAACCACACAAGCGCACAGAAGAGATGTCGTGTTCTCTTTTGAGTCGAGAGAGAGCAGAGAGCATTGTTTTGCATGACTCTTCTGTTTTGGCTCGGCAGTAATGTCACAAAAAGCACAAGACAAACGGTGGCACACAATACAACAAAATGGTTGAAATGAGACCCCTCTGAGCCCCGCCACATACCCTGCAGTAAAGTCGAGCACTTGTGTGTTCAGGAAACCAGAGTCCAAGGCAATTCTCATGCTCCCATAAATGCCCATGTACCTATGTGACTTTCGGCCAACTTCAGTGAACTTCATGAACACCGAAAAAATGCAACGGAAGCTTGCAGAGTGCATCAAATTTTTGTAGGTTTTAAGCACCACTATCAACCCATCAAACACTTACAAGTGCACAGGGCAAGGTATCGAGCATCAAGCAAGATATCGAGATTTTTACAAATGATTATCATCAATGTTTGCCCAAGAATTTGTTTCTTATCGTTCCAACAAAAAGCAAGGGTCCATTTTTTTCATATCAGGCTACAAAATGGGGACTGTGAATTGGGTTCGGCCAAGTGTCCAAACAGAAGCTCACATGTATGCAGAGCAGACAAAACAATAGAGGTAGGTACAAAAGCACATTTTGGGCCACCATAAATCTGAGATTACACTGGATGTTCAGGGTCATCTCCAACATATCTGCATACAAACATTACAAACTAGCCCAATGAACAGAGGCCATTCAGATTGAATTTCAGAATGAACAGAGGCCAATACTTCAATCAGCCAGGACAATAACATTGGCATAGATATATAAAAAAAAAAATAGGTGGTATGGTTGATTAAATTTTCTAGAAATCATAGGTTGGTTCCTGTCCGTCTCCCTCGCATTTCATCGGTTGCCGCATGAGAGGTGTGGCTTTGTCAGTAATCAAGGTATTCAGTCCTGTCCTGTCTCAGCTCGAACCCCTCAGTTTGAATTTTTTTTATTCATATTTGATGCTGGTTTTTCCATGGAATGGATCTTAAATGCAATTTTTCTTTTTCAATTAGCCTATATCAATAGTTGGCTTGCATGATAAAACGACGCTGCCAGTTTTTCCTTTGTCAAATTCACGAGATGAAGAGCAACAACAATTTCAGCATGCACACGAAAGGAAGAATGTACAAACTAGGTAGGCCTGCAATGAATTTTTACCAACTCTGATGGAAATTCAACAGGAGCTGCACTAGTCTGTTCGGCCATACGATCAATGAGGGCAACCTTCCACTGCCTTCTGTAGATTTGCCAAATGCACAAGCAGGCTGTTGTCACAGGTACAGCCTGCAGTGTATGGGGAAGAAAAGAAAAGTGATGCGTTTAGCTCACTTTACATGCAGTGATTGTTGCAGAGTTTGCATGCAGTTGACTGTGTTTGCGAATATGAGCCAATCTTCATATTAACACAACCAGCATCAAGGAATAATTCTCTATCCAACTTAGCAACTAAAAACATTTAAAAGTGTGCTCAGCATGTAAATGATTGAAGTCCAGTTGGGGAACAACAGCTGCCAAATCACATTGCCGAAAGCAAAAGTGCTGAATGTGTCAACATTTTTTGAAAGATATGGAACATTTTCAGCATACATCCATGTTATAGGTACTGAACTCCCTCATGCTCTTGAAACCTCAACCAAAAACTGATTTGGAGCTTGCAGATCAGTGACGCATCACAAACAATGAATTTTGAGCATGATTGCATGCAAAAAATTAGTTTTTGAAACTTTTGACATCTCCCAGCTAAAACTGCTGTGATTTTCCTTTTGCAAATAACATTCATTTTTATTCCCATGAAATGCCCATTTTGTTGGCATTAAATTAGTTGTGAACAATGGAGTAAAGTGGTTGGCACTTACCAATAAAAGATATTTGGTGGGATTTATCTTCAGCATTGGCCGCAAAGACTGGAAATTTGGAGCAGATTTGAGCTTTGATTGGAAATATTTCTGGAAAACCAGAGCATTTCTCGTATGAAGACCACTGCATTTAACACGAGAGTCAGTCATGAGGTTGGGAAGGAGCTGAAATGAAACAGATTGCAGGGATTCAAATAGGCCTAAACAAAAAGGGCTTTTTTCCAAATTCCTGAAAAAATTCCAACCCAGCTGAATTCCGAGCAGCTAAATGATGGGTGATGTGCCTGATCAGTTCTGTTACAACTGCAACAAAAGCAAAATGAAACAACACCTAGTAGGTAACTCTTGAAAGCAACTTTCTTGGATAACTTGACCACAAAGTGTCGAATGATATTGATTTCATCCAGGTTAAGTCTGTTGATTGCTGAATGCATTCTGGATTTCCTGCAGCCATTTTATATCTTGATGCAGCTGTCTGTTTGTGACAAATGAACAGTGTTGCATTTTTTCTTGAAAAAGGTTTTTTATTCCATTGTCATTATTGGGGCATTTTATGGGCATGATGAATTTTGGTAACATGGTAGGCAAGAGATTCTTCCATGAAATGGTGTTGTGGTATTTTGATCCGACAAATGCTCTGTCACTATTTGCAAGCAAAAACCAGCAAGATTGCAGCAAAAATAAATGTTAAGTTCCGGGTCCTGCCTCATATTTTCAAAGATTTTGCGATTATTTTTTTTTTTGTTGTGACATGGTTTCGGCCAGCGGAAAAGTTGAATGGTTCAGAAACTCGCAGAAGGCATGATGAGGTAATGATTATGTACCTAGCTGGTGCTGGACTCTTCTGCCACACTTAAGGAAAAGAGAGAATTAAACTTTAACATACACCTGGATCGATTTAAAATTTGACATTGTGGTGAGATGGCGAAATCGATCCAGGTGTGTTAAAGTTTAATTCTCTCCTTTCCTTTTAAAGTCTGGCAGAAGAGTCCAGCACCAGCTAATCATTACAAAGGAGGATGCAGTACAGAACTGGAGGAATTTTTGCAAAGCTGCTGATCTTACTTAATAACGTCACATGAGAATTATTATCTCGAAGGAAATTCCATACTTACATTTCAACTCCTTTTCCCATTCAGTTCAGCATTTTGTTTCAAGTTTTGGCCCATGCACAGGGAAAGCCGCTTTCCATTGTGGGTAAGGAGTGTCGCGGTTGGAAACCAGATTCCTGACTGAGTGCTTGGATGCGTGATACCACAAATGCTCCTCTTTCGGGGTTAGACAAAAACGTATGACAAGGCAGTCCTGCAAAAACATGCAAGCAGAAGTGTGCCAAAACCCTCCCACAGGCTTGGTATGACCAAAATGTATTCATGTCCAGCAAAACACATGAAGCCGCCCTCCTTCGGCGAGAGGAGACAGAAAGACTTCACAGATTGAGGATTTCTTTGGTTGGGAGACTTCCCCTCACTTCATGATGAGTTTGTGCGATGTTTGACATCCGCAAACTTTTCTTGCTGCTCAAAGCAAGAAAAGCTTAATATCAAACCTAGCAACATTGCATTCGACGAACAACAGGTGTCAATTCTCAAAAAACCGTACAGGCATATGCAAACGACCATTTCCACAGATTGGAACGCTTCCACAATCATCAGCTCTGCTGGTGATTGACTTCCCTTTGCATTTTAGTTTTTCAGCAAAGGCATAAATTGGAGGCCACACCCAGCCACACAACACAACACAGCCCATCAGCACGAGGAATGCATGGCACTAAATGCCACGCGAACACCTGCCCTCTCTCCTCTCCACCATTGGACATGCGGTCTGCTGGGTACATCCACTCTGTTGCTTCCCCCGGGACGCGGCAGAGTGAATGTACGCGGCCAACTCCCATTGGGTGTGGCGGACTGGATGGACAAACATCTTTACGTGACCCCCTCTCAATAATATCAAGTAGGTAGTCATATGAACTGGACAATCACCATTTGCCACGCTGGGTATTCACTCTGAATGAAATTCCAGCACCCGATTCACCACTACGTTGGTTGTATGTTTCGGTAACAAACTCCCAAACTGGTGAGCACACTCCGTTGCGGCAACATGTCCCCGGTCAGGTATGTACGAAAGAGAAAACACCGTTCGAAACAAGGCTCTTTGATTAAATAAGTGTTTGGCATTTGTCCGTATAGGCCCAGTGCAAAATACCAGTCCGAAACAGTGCAGCCCCCTCCAGCTGCGTGACACCCCATCGAGATCGTTTCTTGGCTTCGGCACAAGCGGTCTTTAGTTTCGGGCTTGTCCCGAGTTTTTGGAAATTTATTCCTTTTTTTCATAATCTGGAATAAGAGTGATGTTCGTGTCTTAGGCGAGTGAAACTCGCAAGCATATGACCTGAGGGCAGCAGCCCCAGATCTCACCCAGGTTCTCCGGCCCCACCTGTGCATGCAGTTTTTTGAACACGGGACACGAACAATGCTGACTTAAAAAAAACATAACTTATCTGAAAACAATTCTGTTTTTCTGAATCACCAGGTACCTGCCTCTCTGATAAGTTCAAAGAAATGCAAATAAATGTTAATCAATTTGCATGGCATTTCTTGGATGTTTTCCAAAGTTCAATAACGGTCATGATATCCATGCTAATAGACGAAAAAAGAAAGAAAGAAAAAAGAATGAGATTAAAATGCAGGCAATTCAACTGGCCACTGGATGGGAGTAGAATTGAGGCCAAGACAAAGTTCAAAATAATGGAACAAGTTGAACAATCAAACCGACAAGCTTCCAGCCTGTAAAAAGCTTACCAATTTCCAGCGATGACTTGTCACATAAGCTGTCCTGTGGCTGGCTCTTGATAACTGTAAACCATGGTACTGCAAGTTAGTCATGCTGATTTTACGAAGATGCACTTCTGTCTGGAGCTGAAAGCAACAAGCTTAGAAAATGGGCCTACATATCCGAATTAGGTGCGTGTGGATACCAATGGCATAGACATGTTTCGTTAACAGACCTCAGACCTGTTACGTAAAATAAGATCAGGTAGGTATCTCATTGGCTCACAAATATGAAAACTGGCTAAAATCAGTAAAAATATCACTATCGATCATCCAAGCTGCAAGAAATTTCCAGCACCTTCGGGATTGGGCACAATGTTAGCCATGTAAACAGACCTATATCCTACCAGACCTGTACCTATACAGGGTGAGTCCGAAATTTTGGGGAATTGTTCATCATGTCAATTCTAACAAAAATGAAATACTGGATTTTTTCGAAAACCCCCTCACTGGATTTTTTCCAAAATCCCCTCCTTCAGGGGTTTGCCCAAAAAAGTTCCAGTTGTCCAAAAGTCCCAAAAAAGTTGAAGGGACAAGTGCTCCCCCGGAAGCTCAGCGGTCTTCCAAAAGTCAATTGAAGGGCAAACAGTTCTTCCAGACCCGAACTTTCCTCCTACCAGATTTTCCTCAGACGGGCTTCATGGGGAAATACCTACAGGTACCGATCAAAACCAAGCAAACACCGGACAACAATAAACCTGATCAAAGTTTCCAGATCCAAACAAATTACCATGAGAATGGCAAATAAAGTTGTAAGTTTCTGGATTTATCAGGCTCCTCCCAGGGAAAAATCCTTCTAGCCAATTTCCCAGAAACTCACTTTTCCACTCAAATTGAAAACTCCAGGAATTAAAAGAATGCTTTTCTTGGCATAGGGGGGGTAGGGGGGTTACCCCCCTGGCCTTCGGCCGAGGTTACCCCCCCCCCAGCCTTTTTCCGAGGGTAGGTACCGTCGGAAAAAGGTGGGAAAACAGTCCTGGTGTGTGCAGGGCACACACCAGGACTTCAATAGGTAGCAACATTGTTTCTTTTGTACTTTCTGATTTGATTCCCCTGCCGGAAAAAGGTGGGAAAAGAGCCCTGGTGTGTGCAGGGCACACACCAGGACTTCAATAGGTAGCAACATTGTTTCTTTGGAGGTACTCTGTTTTGATTCCCCTGCTGGAAAAAGGCTCGGGGGGGTAACCTCGGTCTTTGGTGGAGGTTACCCCCCCCCCTAGAATGTTGCTATTGTCTGAAGTCCTTCCTGGTGTGTGCCCTCAGGAAGGACTTCAATGGCAATGCTCTGTTTCTTGTGTACCAACTTCCTTTTTGATTCCCCTGCCGGAAAAAGGCTAGGGGGGTAACCTCGGTCTTTGGCTTAGGTTACTCCCTAGACTTTTTCCAAGGGTACCTTTGGCCAAAGTCCTCGTGTGTGTCCTGCACACATCAGGAAGGACTTCAATAGCAACATACTGTTTCTTTTGTACTTCCTGTTTTGATTCCCCTGCCGGAAAAAGGCTAGGGGGGGTTACATCGACCTTCGGCCGATGTTAAACCCCTAGCCTTTTTCCGAGGGGACCCTTGGCCGAAGTCCTGGTGTGTGCCCTGTACACCCAAGACACACCTTGATTGAAAGACATGATCTTATCCTGCCATCTCCATTGAATTGCGGGAAACAAGATATGTAGTTCCAATTTCTGCTGCATCTCTTTTGTGCGCTTCATACGGAGTTAAAATGTCCAATTGGCTGCAGATGTTAGTTATTTTTTCGTTTTTTTTTCTTCTTTGCAATGAGTTGATCGTGTGTGTGACGATGTTTGTTTGGCAGCACGCAAAATTTTGAAGAATTTTCTGCAAAAAGAACACGAAATTCATGTCCAGTTGACGGTGCTGGGTAAATCCAACACTTTTGAGGATGGGAAAGAAATGGTGTACAAAACCGGTTAGCTGGGATTCGCATGAATACTTGGAACGGAAGCCATGCTGCTCAGGAAAGAAGAATTTCTGTCCTTCAAGCAGTCTGTATAGGTAACCTGCAACAATCTTTTCCATGAGCTTTGCAGAGGAACTGATCAAGCTAATCGAGGCACGTTTGACTGCAGGGTGCAGGATGACGTTTGACTGCAGGTGAAGGATTTTAGAAGGTGCAGATAAAGGGCAGTCTGATGCAGGAGGTTTAGCATGCATAAAAAAGAGTAGATTGAACGAATCAATTTTGCAGCGACGCGAGAGTGATCCACCTTCCGAGTAATGCAAACCATCCATAGATATAGCCGAAGACTGGACAGAACGCAGATCAAGAAAGTTGACATTAACAATGTTCTGACAGCAGAGGGACAGGGCATTATTGAGGGAGTTGATTTTACCTGACAAGTTTGCATCTGAGGGTCGAGGGGGAATGGAACAAACATTGACTGACAATGCAATACCTGGGTGAGCAAGACCAAACGTGGTATTTTTTTTTTATTAAGATCACCAATGAACCTGGTGAAGGATAAAACCACATCACTCACTGGAGCATGCACGATATCAACCTCACCAATCACCAGGTTTATCAAGACACGCTGGTGACCAGCTAAACCTTTAACACAGTTGTGCAGAATGGGAAAGATGCCGTTAATGGTGAGACCAGCCCTCCATCTGGTAAACCTCGAACAGGGAGAAATATCTTTAACAAATGGGAATAAATGTCGCAGATTGGAGTTGCCAATGGAGATGACTGCATCGGGCTCGACTAAAACACTTAACAAAATCGCTTAACGCTTAACGCTTAACAAAATGACTAAAACACTTAACACGCACTTAACACTTAACAAATCAGGGATGTCCAACTTTTTTCCGAATTTTTTGTTCTTCATCAGATATGCGTGACGTGTAACACTCGACGCTTGACAAACCGACTAAAACACTTAACACGCACTTAACGCTCAACAAATCACTGATGCCCGACTTTTTTCCAAGTTTTTTTTCTTCTTTAGCAGGACGCTTGACGCTTAACACTTAACGCTTAACAAAACGACTAAAACACTTAACGCTTAACACATAACGCTTAACAATAATCACTGTCGCCCGACTTTTTTCCAAGTTTTTTCTTCTTTGGCAGACGGTTGACGATTGACGCTGAACGACATCACTTAACGCACATCACTTAACGCACTAAACATGCACACGCTAATGCACTTGGTGCGCCATGTAGGGATCCTCACCCCTCTCGGATGCTCTCAGAATCCCACAATGAAAACTCACACCAGGCTGTGGCTTCGCTCTTTCAGTGGTGAGCGTTTTTTCTATAAGATTTCCCTCAGTCGAACTTATAAGGAAATGTAACAGGTAAAGGACAAGAAACATCAACAATGATCAAATATCATCTGATTGGAGATCCAGACCAATTCACCTATGAATACATGCAACCAATTGTTATTAAGGTCAGAATTTGAGTGCCACCAGGCTTTCTCCCAAGGGTCCGTTCTCTCACTGTCTCACTCAACTAAGCCAGGGCGTACCAGTGATTGTGCAACAAGATCCCGATCAAAGTAACCAAACCTGGGTTTAAAAGTTCATTGCCATAGGCCCAAATTTAATAAAGTTCCTAAACAACTAAGCGAGCACCAGGCTAAAACACATCGTAAACTCTGAAACTGTTGACAATCAAGGTGAACTATTCAAAACACAGAATTAAAAACTCATGGAAACGATACACTCACAACATACAACCATTCCAGATGAAGCAAAAGACAGCTAGAAAACAAGTTAAAACAGGCAATGAACTAATGGCCGGCATCACATCCCCCATCTTGACTAGATACCTACGACTTTGGTGCACCATTTTAAATGACCTGCCATATGGGCTGACAGACTATTCCTACCTACTGGCCAGAACTAAGATGAGAAAGGAACTGGAGACTATGACACTGGGGAAATATGGCACTGGAGATTCAACAGTCTGTGACTAGAAAGGCAACTCAACGAATGTTGAACAGTTCATCAAGAGGCACACCGGCCTGCGGCTGCTGACTAGAATGAAGATTGACAGTCTCCTGTCTGGGCATCCTTCACCAACACTGGGCAAGCCCCAAAACTATAGTGCCCAAACTGGTCATGGCACTTACAACTTAGAAGTTTATTTATATCACCTGCGTCACTTGTGCAGAAACTGGACCATCTAGGTCAGCAAGTGATATCACCATCTGATTTGAAAGTTCATCATCTGTAGAATTGTTGGATAGGAATATATCAGCAGTGTTCAATAATTCAAGGCAACAGCTCCATTGATACAAACAGGATCAGTTCAAAAGAAGGAAGGTTCAACAGTTACATAAGACACATCAGCTTGGCGAAGGTTTTTGAGCTCTTGAAGACGTGGCACCTGTCTCAATTCCTCAAAGAAACAGTGGTTTCACCATCTCAGGTGATATGTAACTAAAAGTGGACCCAACCCTCTCCCTCCTAAAAGATTAGAAAAGAGAGAATTAATAGTTGGAAAAGATTTCTGGCAGCAATAGTCGAAATGCAACACAGTCAACCTTTCATGCAGGTACCTAACTCACTCCACACACCTCATCCTCAACAGAGCTTGGCCAATAAAACGAAAAATAGCAATAATAATTACAATTAATGCAACTCTTCTACACCAACATCCATCACAAGAACATCAATTTCAAAGCAGGAATCAATTTGGTAAGTAGCAAGAAGAAAACAATGGATAAGGCAGTGCAAGCAAAACATACTCCAGAAAGAAACCATCTCTTGAACACCAATGCAAGAAACAAGAGACAGGAAAAGGATAAATAAATCCACATAACTGAATGAACTTCAGATTGGTTGCAACAAGCGCATTGGGGCATTATCTTTAACCATCCAGATGATGCTTTCCTGATTGAGCAAACTCTCGAGAAGTGCAATCCCAGGTTGAAAACATTTTTCAAACAGCGAAATTTTTCTGGATTTTCTGAATTTTTGAGTGCAGCTCTAATAGCAGAAGCTGATTCAATTGATGCAGACACCAAGTATCAACCGGTGAGAACACAGTCATCCGTTCATGCAAATTTTGACAATATCGTGGGGAACCAAAGTGCTACTGTCCGAGAAGGTTCTTCATCGCACCCTGTGCAACATAATGTGAGAAGGGATCAAGACAGGCATTTCAACAATGATTTTCGTGGAAGGGAGCAAAATAATTTTTATGATCATGGTAGAAACCGGAATGAGTTTCGACAGAATAGGCCTGACAATTCTTACCAGAATCATCATCATGGTTATGATCATGAACGTCGCAATGCTCAAAATTTTGAACAAAATCGTCATGCCAATCAGGATGGGAGAAGTGGTGTTCAGGGAAACGAGAGAGGGGGTCGTATGCAGTAGGTATGGTGGGTACGACCTCGAATGAAGTTGAGATAAAGCCACCAGTCACAATTCATGATGCCGCAGTTGCTTTGAAGAAAAATGTTGTTGGAAGAGGAGGAAAATTCAAATTTGTTCGGTCTGCCACAATTGTTAATACTAATGTAAGGAAGGGAGACTGGAAAAGTTATTATAATTATTTGTTTTATTTGACTAGTTTATCTTCAAAAGCCATAAATAAGCCACTGAATAAGTCAATTGTTTCAAAACAAAACGTTATTTTGCCATGTAGTTTTTCTGCTGAGCAATCATTTATATGTATTCCGCCTGTGATTTCAAATCCGAATCCTTCGAGCTTGTCATCTCCAGAATCTAGTGCATGCCTGAAAGAAATAAATGCAGAAAATGTGGATGGAGAGATTTTATTTGAGGTCATTGATGACTGTAATAATTCATCGGATGACTGGAAAAATGATGATGCCTTTTGGGAGGAGCCTGAAACTGTAAAGCCACAGAGACAAGGGGAGAAAAGACGTAGCAGAGCAGTATTAGGTTAGAAAGATGGTGACATTTTAGATGTTTTGAGTCAATTGCTATGTGAGCCTACTGCTGAAGAGGGCAAGCCTAACAGCACTGAACATTCAGAGAATGAGGAGCGGGTTGATGTGTTCACCTGCTCAAACACATCTTTGCGAGAGTCATCTGGTTTTGGTGGGCATGTTCTAATTCCTCTTCAGCTTGAAAATTTTGAAGTCACCTCTTTGATCGACACGGGTTCGCCGATTTCTCTTCTGGATCGAGACTGGTTTCATGAAAACATGCCTGAGAGATTGCAATTGCTTCATCGGATCATTATTTCTGCATGATGGTAAGATTTCATTCATGGGATTTGCCTTTAAGGAGTTTGCCATGAATGAGGCACTGTGACATTCAGATATAGAGATTGATTGTCAGAAAACACAGCAGTTTCTCTGTTCTCTCTTAAGAGTCCTATCTGTTTTACTAGATGACTGCATTCTTCTTCTCTTTAATGTGTGATTGTTAAACTTTTTTAATCTTTCTGTTCCTCTTATTTGTGGTTTAAACTTGATAAGAACATTTCCCTTGAAACTCGATTTTGTTGCAAATCAGTACTGTCTTGATAATTCTTCATACCCTCTTCTGTTGAAAAAACTGGATAACAATAGTTTGTCATTTCATTTATGCTTTCACATTGATGCTGCTGCTCTGGACAAAATTTCAAATGAAGTCAATGAGCGGTTCAATGTAAGGCAGTTCTGGGACCGGATTACAATCAACTCTGATGACACTGTCATAAATGGAATCCCAACTTCTGAAGCTCGTGTGAAAGGTGTGGTTTTTGGAGATATTTTGAGTGTGGAGCAAAAGGAGCAGTTTTCACAAATTGTAGATCGCCATCAGTATCTTTTTAGGGATGAGATTGGCTGTTTGAAAGGTAGTTCATATAAAATTGAACTTAAAGATGACAAGCCTATTCGTCTATCTCCACACAAAATGTCACCCGTTAAAGAAGAAGCCATGTATGGCATTGTCCAGAAACTCCTTGATCAAGGTTTGATTGCTCCTTCTACATCACAGTATTCTTCACCAGCCATGGTAGTCAAAAAGAAATTGGGTGGTCACAGACTGGTTGTGGATTTTAAAAAACTTAATGCCAAAACTGTTCCTGTGTGCATGCCATTGCAGAGAACAGATGCTATTTTTGATAAGCTGAGTGGTGCAAAATTTTATAGCTTGTTGGACATCAAGGAAAGCTTCTTTAATATAGCCATCACAGATGAATACACACAAAATGTCTGTAGTTTTGTTACTCCGTTTGGGCAATATAAATGCCTTCGCTTGCCTCAAGGTTTAAAATCGAGCAGTGCGGTGTTTCAAATGGCAATGAACGACACCCTAAAGGCTCATAGACGGTATTGTTCTGCCTTCATCGATGATATTATCATTTACAGTGATACTCTGGAACAGCATTTGATTCATTTGGAGAGTGTCCTTGACACGCTGGAGGAGAGTGGAGTATCTGTCAACAAGAAAGGAATCATAGCCACAGATACAGTTGAGTATCTAGGGTTTGAAATTAAGTCAGGCTGTGTAACACCGAAAGCCGACAAGGTGCAGGCTATTTTGGATGTCCCTGCTCCACGGTCTGTCAAGGACATTCAAAGGTTCTGTGGAATGGTGAACTTCTTTTCGAAACACATTCCTTGTTTGTCACACACGATGGAGCCAATCAATGAACTGAGGAGAGGCAATAAAAAGAAGTTTGTGTGGAATCAACAAGCAGAAAATGCTTTTAAGGAGGTTAAATCCCTTCTTGCTCAAAAACTTGCTCTGTACTTGCCTTTGCCCAATAGAAGGTATGTGTTAACCACCGATGCTTCGAGTATTGCTGTGGCTGCCTTGTTGTCTCAAGTTGACGAGGAGGGTACTGAGTATCCAGTGGCTCTTTTCAGCAAATGCCTTAGAGTTAGAGGATATCAAAGAAACTGGAGTTCAGTTGTGGCTGAACTTTGTGCTGTTGTACTTGCAGTAGAGAAGTTTAGCACATATCTGGAAGGGCAATCATTTGTTGTGAGGACTGATAACAGTGCCCTCACTCACATGTCAAGCTTTAAGCAAACTCGAGGCAAGCTTGGCAGGTGGTGCTTGTTTTTGGCAGGGTTTGACATAACCTTTGAACACATTCCGGGCAAAGCAAATTCCTTGGTGGATTACTTCTCTCGAGTGGCTGTTGCCTCAGAGGTTCATCTGAATGTGTCCACTCCTTTGCAGGTACATGCCATCACTTTGAGACCTGACAGAGATTTGATTGTATCCACATCAGAAAAAATGATATATCGTGATAACATGGCATTTGATGGTATTTGGTATACCTCTTGCCTTTTCCCCTTGTTTTTCATGGTCGGTTGCTTTTCTGGTAATGTAGAAGTTTTGTTATTCTTATCTGCTTTCATAGATTCTCTTAAGAATGTTAATTCTTCTCAGGAATTCAGGGATTTAACCTGTGGGTTCATAGAGTCTTGGGCCTCTGGCAAAAGGACATTCTCCTGGAGTCTTCTGTCACTTCTGCATGCTCGTTATGGAGAAGTTGAAATGAGGGCCATTTTTTTCTGTTTTTTTTTTCCTCTCAATTATGATTGTTTTATTTATTGTTTTATTCATTTTCAAATTCAGTCTCAAAAGCAAAGGAGTTGGTACAAAGAAATTTTGATTCAGGTTTTAGACAATGGATTGCTCACAAAAATTATTCAAAAGAAGTAACAACAGTTTTTGTTCAACAACGACCAATCAAATTCACAACAAATAGGGCCTAGTAAAAACAGAAGTCAAACCAACCTTGCAATGTTCCAAACAATTTTGGACAGTCTTCCTTCCACTGTGGAGTCTGTGATTTCGATTTTATGGAACATAACAGCTGTCCCAGCAGTTTGCAAAATTGGCTTTCCTTTCTCAGTGGAGTCTTTCTTGCAGATTCTCCCAGGATAGAGTAGGTACCTAACTGACAGAAATGGAAAGTGGGAATGGACGGTAGAAGATTACCACTATCTCACGGTTTTTTGAGGGCATTCCTGGTCATTTTTTTGCAGTAAAGATCTTTGAGTGATGAGTGAATGTGTTGAGAGGGATGATCTTGGGACCGCCTTCGGGTAGTAGGGTCCATGCCGAAAGGTAACGGGCATTCTTCAATAAACTCATTTGCTTTTCTTTCTAACCCTTGCTGCATTTATTGTTTTGTTTTATTGGTAGGTATTCATTTTGTTATGATTTGCATGGTGCTTTTTGTCTTCTTTTTGTGGGACCGCCTATTCAGGTTAAAGGGTCCATGCGCTTGTTGCATGTTCATGTTGCTTGTTGCACCAATCTGAAGTTCATTCAGTTCTGTGGATTTATTTATCCAAGTTTCCTGTCTCTTGTTTCTTGCATTGGTGTTCAAGAGATGGTTTCTTTCTGGAGTATGTTTAGCACTGCCTTAAATTGTTTTCTCCATTGTTTTCTTCTTGCTACCTACTTACCAAATTGATTCCTGCTTTGAAATTGATGTTCTTGTGATGGATGTTGGTGTAGATGAGTTGCATTAATTGTAATTATTATTGCTATTTTTCGTTTTATTGGCCAAGCTCTGTTGAGGATGAGGTGTGTGGAGTGAGTCAGAATATGTAGGAATCTATTTGTAAACTCAGATTCTACATATTCAGAAGCGGTCAACGCTTTATTTTTGGAGGAGGGGGTATGTAGTGATATGCGCTTGTTTTGGCAACCGCACATCATGAAAGCTTCACATTTCAAATCCAAGTGTAAATTCGTTAGGTACCTGCATGAAAGGTTGACTGTGTTGCATTTCGTAGGTACTATTGCTGCCAGAAATCTTTTCCAGCTATTAATTCTCTCTTTTCTAATCTTTTAGGAGGGAGAGGGTTGGGTCCACTTTTAGTTACATATCACCTGAGATGGTGAAACCACTGTTTCTTTGAGGAATTGAGACAGGTGCCACGTCTTCAAGAGCTCAAAAACCATCGCCAAGCTGATGTGTCTTATGTAACTGTTGAACCTTCCTTCTTTTGAACTGATCCTGTTTGTATCAATGGAGCTGTTGCCTTGAATTATTGAACACTGCAGATATATTCCTATCCAACAATTCTACAGATGATGAACTTGCAAATCAGATGGTGATATCATTTGCTGACCTAGATGGTCCAGTTTCTGCACAAGTGACGCAGGTGATATCAATAAACTTCTAAGTTGTAAGTGCCATGACCAGTTTGGGCACTATAGTTTTGGGGCTTGCCCAGTGTTGGTGAAGGATGCCCAGACAGGAGACTGTCAATACTTCATTCTAGTCAGCAGCCGCAGGCCGGTGTGCCTCTTGATGAACTGTTCAACATTCGTTGAGTTGCCTTTCTAGTCACAGACTGTTGAATCTCCAGTGCCATATTTCCCCAGTGTCATACGTCTCCAGTTCCTTTCTCATCTTAGTTCTGGCCAGTAGGTAGGAATAGTCTGTCAGCCCATATGGCAGGTCATTTAAAATGGTGCACCAAAGTCGTAGGTATCTAGTCAAGATGGGGGATGTGATGCCGGCCATTAGTTCATTGCCTATTTTAACTTGTTTTCTAGCTATCTTTTGCTTCATCTGGAATGGTTGTATGTTGTGAGTGTATCGTTTTCATGAGTTTTTAATTCTGTGTTTTGAATAGTTCACCTTGATTGTTAAACAGTTTCAGAGTTTACGATGTGTTTTAGCCTGGTGCTCGCTTAGTTGTTTAGGAACTTGTTATTAAATTTGGGCCTATGGCAATGAACTTTTAAACCCAGGTTTGGTTATTTTGATCGGGATCTTGTTGCACAATCACTGGTACGCCCTGGCTTAGTTGAGTGAGACAGTGAGAGAACGGACCCTTGGGAGAAAGCCTGGTAGCACTCAAATTCTGACCTTAATAACAATTGGTTGCATGTATTCATAGGTGAATTGGTCTGGATCTCGAATCAGATGATATTTGATCATTGTTGATGTTTCTTGTCCTTTACCTGTTACACTTCCCTATGAAGTTCGACTCAGGGAAATCTTATAGAAAAAACGCTCACCACTGAAAGAGCGAAGCCACAGCCTGGTGTGAGTTTTCATTGTGGGATCACTGAAGCATCCGAGATGGGTGAGGATCCTTACATGGCGCCCGAACGGGGCGAGTCCAATTGGAACTCAGGACTCGAACTAAGTTTCTACTGAAACCACCCATGTCTAGTGCATCCGCTGGGAAATTCTCATTGCCTGTTGTGGGGATCAAACTGTGGAATAAGTTGCCCACAGAACTCAGGTGCCCACATACCCATGGGTCCTTCAAGTGTGGTCTAAAGGCCTTGATGTGGAATGAAAATTATTTCTTTGATTACTGTTTTTGAAGAATTATAGCTGCGATTATTATGTATTGTTTTTTGTATTGGTTTTTGTTTTGTCCTCGATTGCATTTTCAAAAGATAACTTGACGATACAAAATGTTAAATCTGTTCTTGCCATGCAACACTGCTGCCAATATACCACCTGCTCTTTAGGACATTTGTGTTCCTCAGTGTTGGTATGTAGGTGCTCAAAGGTTGAGTACATTCACAAGGGATTACCTAGCTTTAACCGATGTCTTCATGAAAGCCATTACCCAGGCTTTTATGTTCACCAACTTATGGCGTTGTTTTTGTTTTTTATCACTGATACATACCTACCTGTAAAAAGGATAACAGTACATAGGTATGTGGGTATAGCATGAGCATGCTCATGAGTACAAAAAAAAAACAGAGGGTTGAATTATTCGCACCTCAAGGATGTTCATGACTTGATTACTGGTGAATTATCATACATTCACTGCACTTTGGTAGTAAAGAGCCAGCTGGTGAACATCATGCATTCACAGTAGTTTCTGCCACAATGATGAATGTGTGCATAAAAAAAGGTCACGAATTCAGTTTGGTCCACACCTGTTCGAACAACAAAAAGCTAAATAGGACGGTTTTTTACATGCATCTTCTCAGATAAAGGCAGGTTTATCATCCGATTGGCTCTTGTGACTGTGTGTGCCTTTAACTTTATGAGGGCATTGCCAGTGGTGTGACAAAATGAGCTTGCCTGAAATGACAAATCCCCAAGTCGACAAACTTGACTGGGTCTCTTCAAAACTACCACGAGACTGGGAATCTGGCGTGTGCATGAAAAAACAGACCGGTGAGTCATGACTTCAAATATGTTCAAACTCATAAAAAGAAGCAACACTGTTATTGACAATTACAGATCATGGCCTGGGTGATTTATCGCATAATCAATGTTGAAATTTAATGAATTCAATCTCTTATTTTTGGACCCCCAAATGGCCCAAAACTCCTGGGCCAATTGGGGGTCCAAAAATAAAAATCATCCGTAATTAATTGAAATTTGCAGACATGGTTCTTCAGGCGGAACCGAACAAAAATGGAAGAGAGGTGTTTTATGAAAATCCCTCACTTTTTCCCTGGAAATGTTCAGTTGCCATACCATAGAAATTGCGATGGCAACCGGAACTTTTTGCTTGCAAAAAACCCAGAAGTGGTTTTCGAACAAAATCCAGTCTCATCTTTTGTTAGTATTGGCAAGAAAATCAATTCCTGAAAATTTTTGACACACGCTTTCCAATTCACCCTGTATGGAATCTTGTAATCTATGTACAGGGTGTTTGTAAAGTAAGTACAACATTTTGATCGCTTATCACGGCTGACTCGACCTTCTGGGTGGGTCAACCTTTTGTGACCGAATTGCTAGCACTCTAAGGCCTGTGGAGCACATTGTGGTCGCATTGTGGAGCACATTGTTGTAGCATGCAGCACATTGTTGTGTGCCTGCTAGGGCTGTGCGAATCGGCTTTCGAATCGAATCCTGCGAATCGAATCCCTGTGGTTCGAATCTCGAATCGAATCCGAATCAGTTGTCCAATTTCGAAGCGAATCGTCACGAATCGAATCCTTTTCTTCAAATCTCCAATCTTGATTCGAATCCCACCACATGTCTCGAATCGAATCTTTTCGAATCGAATCTGGCCAGATTCGCGATTTTCGAATCGAATCCTCGAATCGAATCACGATTCATGCAGTCCTACAGGATAGTAAACGTGAATTTTATTGAAGGCATTGCTCAGTGACACTTGTAAGCACAATTTGGTTCCATGTTGTGGCATGCCTACGGGACTGTGGATCAATTTGGAAATTTTGAAAGATTCGAGATTCGATTAGAATATTTTTCGAATCATCGCAAAATCCCGAATCGAATCATTTCGAATCGAATCCTTTACCTCGAATCTCGAATCCTGGTTCGAATCTTGCCATATTTTTCGAATCACATCTTCTCGAATCGAATCTGGCAAGATTCGCAATTTTCGAATCGAATCCTCGAATCGAATCAAGATTCGCCCAGCCCTAGTGCCTGCACAGGTTGTCACATGGTTGCATGCGACCATTGTGTGCCTTACGGGCACATGCTGTCACACTTTATACAAATTATTGTGCTTGGTTTGTTACATGTAATGCTCTTGGTTTGTTACATGTAGTGTTCGGAGTGAGGGAATATTCCCGGGAATATTCCCAAAATTCCCGGGAATATTCCCGGAATATTCCCGCCCCTCTGGGAAAGTTCCCGAGGGAATATTCCCGGGAATATTTCCAAAATTCCCGGGAATTTTCAATGAAAATTCCCGGGAATATTTCCAGTCTCATATTGATTTTTCTGAACTGTTTTTGACTTTGAAAAGTTTCGAAGGGAAAATTCCCGGGAATATTCCCAAAATTCCCGGGAATATTCCAAAATTCCTGGGAATTTTCATTCAAAATTTCTAGCAAAATTCTTACATTTGAATATTTCACATTAGGCACCTAGGTAATCGCTAGTCCAAGTCTCGTTTTGGTTTTCTCATCTACTTTAGACTCTTTGTCTCCAGAGCGGCCAGCGTTGGACATAAAAGGGATACCTAAGGGGTTGGACTTTGATAAGGGTTACCTAATACCTGGGACTTTGATAAGGGGTTGGTCTCGCGCCGACCTGTTCCCCGTATTGACTCCAAGGAGCAGCGGGTAGTGTGTGAGTCCTGCGACCTGTGAACCCGTTTGTGATACACGCAGGCATGCCTGATCAGTGGTCACCTCTTCTGTGCTAACCTTGAACCCTTAAAGATGCCAGAAAAGGCACGGGATATCTCGGTTGCACACCTGGGAACGCAGCTCAACGCTGGAATTGGGTCTCTCCCGGATCAAGATTCAAGATCAAGTATCCTGCGCTTCGAGAAGAAAAACCAGGTTGTTTCGTTCTTTTCTTTGTTGTTCGTTGTAAAATTGTCTTGATAATGTTGACTATAACGCAAGACAGTGTGCCGCAACATATTG
>JASGXE010003849.1:0-26877 GCA_030068105.1 Sinentomon sp. SZTP_YWyxl
TGGAAGAATGTGATTTCCTTTTGAAAATATTGTACACATATTGGCTTAATGGGAAATAACCAACCAAGAATCATGATGTGATCGACGTGATGATGACAGCATAATGATTCTTGTTTGGTTTGTTGTCCCTTCTAAGCCAATATGTGTCACAAGTACCTATTTTGCAAACGGAAATCACCTTCTTCCATTACGTCTCCATATGTGTAACAAGTATTTTGCAAATGGAAATCATCATCTCCAATTCCCCATGTGTATGTAGATAACAGGATTTTTGCAACGTGCTGTACTCGGAGCATCCTGGTAGACCATAAAGTCGTGTAATTGTACTGAACTGGAAATGGGAAGGTCATGGCATAAAACTGAAAACAGTGGTTTAGAACTTGTGGAACTTGACCAATAGTTCCACAACACTTGACATAGCTCTTCAGTCAAGAACATAACTCATAATAGGTATGTCATATCTTGATGTAACTCTTACCTGAAAGGGCTTTTTTCGACGATTTTAAATCATCACAATGCTTCATTTGGGTCTAAGTATTGGGAAGGTACCTACTTTGCGTATCTGTTTCAAGGCGAGACTTAGGCAAAGGGTGCGGTAAACACCCGATATGTAGAAGGGTCATTCTGTTATGTCATATAATACCGACAGAGATTTTTAGCAGAAGTGAAGGGTTTTGAATAATCAGGATGGGAAATGTGGTGAGAAGTGTTGCCTGAAATCTGCTCTTCTTTAGTGATTTGGTCATGGAATTCATGAAAATTATCCTGCAAAAGTTGGGGTATATTTGGCGAAAGTAATTAACAAATGTTTTGCAAAAACAAAACAAATATACAGATTCTCTTTTCACAAAAATACTGACGACCCTCTTTTGGGATGCAACGATTATTTTTTGTAATCTGTCTGCATTTCTGAGTGTATTGAATTGCAGGAAGAGAAGCGGGCACAAATCGAACAACGCCTGGAAGAAAAGCAGATAAGGGAGCGGCAGGAGAGCATCCAACAGCGGAAGGACCTCTTCCAAGAGAGAAGTCGGAAGCAGGCTGACGTCAGGAGGCTGGAACTTCAGATGCAGAGAGTCAAAGAACACCAGGAGTGGGAGCAGAAACAGATGGCGCTGATTGGCTTCATCAGAACAAAGGCAAAACCACCGATTTACTACATGCCAAAGAGGTTGAACTCAAAGGCAAAGCATGCCTTGAACAATTCGAAGAGGGTCATGGAAGGTTGGCTGAACGTCTTTAGGATTTAGCCTAGGCATGCAAACTGATCGAGAGGCCTTTTGCCCTGCATTCGGTCAGGTATTGTGGCATTTCTGTAAAAATTATGTTTCTGCCTTGTTTTTTAGATTTTCCTTTCAAATGTACCCCCTGATTGATATTTTTTGAATTTGTTGAACTTTAACTCATAACTTTCACCTAATTTCTGTCATGATACCAGGAGCTTTTATACACGTATATTTTTGTTTGTAAAAGTCTACCTTGGCTAAAAAAAAGAAACATTTTTGCTGGAGTATTGCTTGAAGCAAAAAATATATGACACATTTCTGGCTGTTCAGAAACTTCAATACCGTCCGGCAATCCTTTCACAAGAAAAAAAAAAAAAAAAGAATTGGGTAGTCTGTGTGATTTTGTTTTAATTGGGGGCATAGTGTTGAGGAAAGCATCTGGATTGAAAAGTTCTGGCCCGAGTTAGAAATTCTGAACATCTGGCGTAGAAAGCTTACCTAACTTGTTTGTGCTGACCTTTACAGATTTGCTTGCCGAAAGACATGCCAAACTGCAGACCGACCTCAATGACATTGCCGCAAGGGTAACCAGAACCTGGGACCGGAAACTCGACGGGAAGCGGGAGAACAAAAACAAGAATGCAGAGACCTCCGCAGGCCAGGCAGATCAAAACGGACTGACGGGAACGGAAGACTTGATCGTGGATCACGAAAACATGGACGTTGTGGGATTGTTGGATGCCGATCAGATTAAGCAAGAACCGAGCAAGTATGCGGAATACGAAAAGGATAAAAGCAAGCATCGGAGTGCAAGTGATCTCACTGACAGTGACTTGGGGGAGGTTAAAGTGAAAAGTGAATTTGAAAAGAGTGAAGTGAAAAAGGAGGACGAGTCGGATTCGAAAAAAGCTGGAGCTTCCACTGCCGAGAACACGGAGTCGACGACTAACGATGGAACTTCAGGTAGGACTTAGATGATAGTCACTTTATCTACCCGGTACATCCATCCTTTTGTTTTTTAGGTGGAGGTCCCAGACAAAATAGAGCAAAAAAATAAAAAAAAAAAAAAACTGTCTTTTCAATTCACTTATATCTCTCCTCCAGAGCATCTCAGTTCAAAAATGCGAAATAGCTTCTGAGGAACATTTTTGCCCCACAATCCAAACTGACGGTCAGTCGTTTTTGCAGTTTTGCTTTCCGCCTGATAGTTATTGGCCTGATGACAAGGCTTTTTCCAGTTTTCTGCCATTGTAAAAAATTGACCATTGCAAATTTGACATTTTGTTTCTCATGTTTTTTTTTATTCTAAATTTTTTAATTCTGGCTCGTATGTTTTCTTTTTTCACTCCAAAAGTACCAAGAAGGTGAAAAAGTAGCCATATAGTTTGCACGCCAAGGTTTTTTTCTTTGCAAACATACTCTCAAAATCCCAAATGTCCCATGTGGCTGGAATTTTAAATGACCACCAGATGTCCATATACGTCCCCAACAGGTATATCAAAATCAGTCAAATGGGTTCTTGACCCCGCTCCCTCCACAAGGGTTTTTTCAGTTGGCAAAATCCAGGTTCTCAGCATCTTTGGATGATTTGAACAGGAAGGTAGAGTTTTTTGTTGGTTGCGAAGGTTGCACTGCCAGAAGAGACCGTTGTCTGCTGCACTGGTCTCTGCTGCACTGTTACGAAAATAACTGAAAAAGTAAGTGCAGTCGCTGCTAAGTGCAAAACTTTGGGTGCTTCACAGAAGTGTTTTGGGACAGTTGGGCATCCATCTGACAACAGTCTGCCAAAGTGCTGAATTGGAGCTTCAGTTTGATTGAGCTGTATAGCTTGATACCTTAATCTGAGCAAAGAGACATGGGACATTGATTGCATCAGGATTTGCAATGTGCGCTGAATAAAAAAGCACAATTTTCTAAAGCATTCTTAACGTAGGTAGGCTAATGCTGGTTTGCATGTTATGATTCCAGCATCCACACTCTTTTAACCTGTTCCGTTTTTTCATTTCTGCTCCACACAGATATTCCACCATCTTCAACACTCCCTGATGTCCAAGTTCAAAAAGATGGCCTTCCAATTGACCTTCCTCCGCCCGTGTCAGATTCTTTACGGAAAGACAGTGAGTTGACACATGACAATCCCGCTGCAAGTGGCAGTGGCGCAGAGATGGCTGCCAGTCGGGACACTGAAAAGCAACAGCTGGTTGCGACAGTTTCAGTTGACGAAAACGAATTCCAGCCAATCTACGACGAATGAGAATCGTGCTTTTGGCACGTTTTGTTTTGTTTTCTTCCCACCGAGTGGGATTTTAAGGCTTTTTCTCAGAGGCCTGCCTCCTGTCTACATCTTGTAATTGTGGTGTTCGTTTGTAATTTTAAGTCCAAGCCTGAGCTGCTACTTCAAATTCCTTTTTGCTTTTGAAACGGGGCCATGTAGAATTTTATGCACTGAGTTAGTTGTTTTGAAGTAGAGCTATTTTTTAACATCCAAAAGACTAAACCTGTGGGACTGGAGCAAAATACAGGCAGCATGGTCTCACAACCACATTCTCGGATTTTTTTCATACTGTACTTGGGGCCCATTTGGTTCAGATTGGGCTATGGCAGTGCTGTTACGAGGGGCGTTGGAAAAGTTTTTGACCACCCTGTAGTTCAGAAAATCTTACCGCTATCATGATTTTGTTTAGCTCAGGGTTTCTAGCATTTCTGCAGCTCTTTTAACACAAATTTGCAGACATCTATGCCAATTTTTCACGGCACAGTGGCAATAAAATAAGGGTGTGTTCCTAAGCTCTGAGAATACTGCTTTTTGTAAAGTCTTGAAATCGTGAACATTCCCTTTTGCAGGACAAATGCCCAAGTTTTAGGTTTTTGGATGATAAGCACCACATCTGCAAATAATTTCTGCCTCATCAGGTCCATTGTCCTGATTTGGCACCAGCAAATTTTGGTTGTTACACCTAAATTGAAAACAACTTGGCAGCCATGTTCACGTATTCAGGACTTTGTCCGAGTTCTTTTTTCGAGTGCCATTGAGAGGTGTTGGGAACATGCACTGCAAAGGACGGTTGAACTGCACAATCAGCAGCGTTTTATGTGGATATGTCAACTTCAGGTAGATGGATGCTAAGCATCAGGTTGGCAACATGCTACGGTAACCGAGTTCATCACAAGAAATAAGCAGGCAGTGAGGGTAAAGGATGGGTCAGGATGTTTTTTCTTGGCTAAAGGTTAGCTTTTTTTTCAGAAAAAGGTTTTAGTCATGTCATAAAACATATCCAGAAAGTTGCTTGCACAAAATGCAGCTGCTGATTGAGAAGTTTCACCCCGAGTTCAACATGTTAAACTGAATCAAACCCTGTTGAATTTGTTTGTTTCCCGACTTCCTGTTTTAGCCTGGAATATCTCTCATGTTCAAAGGATTGTGATGGACCCTGTTTTTTTTGAAAACTTCAATGAGAGAAAAGGTCTTTTTTGCTGAACTTGATGGATTCGTAAAGAAAAATATAAAACCTTGCCACTTTCCGCCGATCAGCTTTGCACTCTTTTTGGTAGTTGACTTTGACTTTTAAATAACTTCCTAACCCAATGTTATGTGTAATTAAGTCAGTATCGGAGACTTTTTCAACACAAATTTTGTGCGGCTCAAAATTCAAACTCCCGTCAAATGGGATAACCCTGTTTGATGTTTCATTTTTTTTTGTGGTCAACCCAAAAGTGATTTGAGAATGATCCTTCATTGTTTAACCTTGAATTGTTTACAATTATTTGTGTACCGTGGTAAAATTAAGCCTATTCCGCTTGTGGGAGAAGATTGTTCATGGATTTAGCCACCTCTTCCACCGCAGACCTCCCTTACCCATGTTCAAATTTCGCTCCTTCTCAACCCAGGCCCTTCATCAGGCAGACTTTGAACTTCTCCATACAGAGTTCAAGTTCAATCTTGAACGAACATAATTCTTGGACACCCAGCACATGCTGGTTGTTTTTATCAACTTCGTGGACAATATCTTTTGTCTGTGATGGCCAACTACTGATAACCTGAATGATTGCTTTGATCCACTGCACATTCAACTCGTTATCATCAATTTAAAACCCTTTATCACCTGCCAAAAGTGCCCATTTTTGATGACCCAGGCTTCTTTGCCTGTTTAGAGAGCTCGTTTAGGATGCTCAAACAGGGTTGCCTGTGTGAGCACAAGGTGGGTGACCTGGAAAATCCAGGGAAAATTGAAAACTTCGTTATTTTCTTGCACACCCGAAATGGAAATTCAGCCTCGAGAAAATGAAAATTGCACCAAAAATGAACCATTTCAAAATTTCTTTAGCTTCTTGGGGGTTTCGCCCTCAGACCCCCCCCCCCCAGAGTCGTTGCCCAGATCATTCCGCGTTTTTAAGACTTGGAAATCCAGGGAATTCTGCATGGCAACTCTGTTGACAAAACATCACTCACACCACATTACTTCAGCCACTTTCATAAATTTTAAGTAACCAAATCTCACTCACCTGAAAAGGTTTTGTGATCGCAAAATCACTTGGTTGTGTTACATACTCTCCGAAGGCCCAATTTCACCATGGTAAATATTGTTAATTCCGTTCGTGTGGTGCCCGTGCTTCACTTGAATTATTTTTTATTGTGGTATGCCTTCTTTTGTTATCGAGGGGCTGTTTTGCCTATGGCCTCCAGTTTTTGATGTAATATTTTTTCGTAAATACTCTTCTGCTTCGGAGAATCATTCGTAGTTTGCAAACAGAATAAAACCATCTTCTGTTTTAACAACTTAAAACTTCTGTTCCTCAGTCCCCTTGTCCAGTGCCTCCTATAGATAAAGCCGACGCACGGAAACGTCACCAATAAATAGAAGACGGACGGGAAGAGGAAAAGACAATGCCAGTGAACGGCGGGTCGCGGTGCGCCGGCCACGGAAAACGAAATTTCTCTTGAACCGATTCACGGATTTTGATAGACCTTTTTGTGCTGGAAAGCTGAAAAATGTGCGATTTTAGGCGTGTATAACTGTCCCGAACTTTTCGCTGGTAAAATTCTGAAAAAATTTAAGGTACAAAAGTGTCTTAAGTTGAGATGTGACAAAATTCCGGGTTCCTGTCTCACATTTTCAAAGATTGCGTGATTTTTTCAGTTGCAACATGGTTTCGAGCTGCAGAAGAGTTGTAGAGGAAGCTTGCAGCTTTCCAAAAATACAAAAGCATTGAATTTGAACATCATTTCACTTTTTTGACCAGTTAAAGTGTGACATGGCAGCGTTGTTTTGTTCTTGAGCGGGTGAGAGGCCGCGCCTCCCTCAAAATCCGTGGGAGTCGTGGCCTCTTCCTTGCTCAAAAACAAAACTATGCTTCCATGTGGCATTCTCTCTTGATAAAATAGTCAAATGGGGTCCAAAATCATTGAATTTGGACCCCATTTGACTACAATAATTGTTACAACGGAAAAAATTGCGAAATCTTCGAAACCTGGAATCTTATCACATCTTAACTTGGACACTTTTGTACCTTAAATTTTTTTCAGAATTTTAGCTGCAAAATGTTTGGGATTGTTATATAGTAGGGATGCTTTTGGGTCAGGGTGTAGGATTGTTTAATAGTGTAAGATGGAGATATGAAAATGAGTTGCTACGTGGAGATAGGATGAGGTAAAAAGTGAAGGTTTGCATGGCTTGCCAGCAAGCGGGCAAATCAAGGAAAAATGTAATTACAAGATCTGGAAAAATCTGGGAAAAGTATGGGCATAGAAACAGAATGATGAAACATTGTTGCTGAGTAAAACGAAAAAAGTGTAATTGACATTGACAGAGGGCAAAGAGGGGAAGAGAGTGAGTGAGGGTTTCAATGGGTTAGAAACAATGTTTTAATATTTCTAGCAAGTAACCAATCTGATAAGAGTGCCAGGAACAGATCCAAGGTAATTAATTATAAGGTGTGATAGGTGAGTTTCAAAAATGTAAATGGCAAGTTGACAGGCAAGGGGAAATTATGGAAGTGTGGAAGATGTGTGCAAATTGATGGGTGACGTAAGAAAAGTTTATATATGGGTGAGGTTGGAGACAGTCAGTCAGTCTGGGAAAATTGTCGAAAAAGGAGCTAAGAAAGGAAAAGTCATTCACACCAGAAGTTTTGTGAAATTTCAGGTGAGAATGTCTTGAATAAATGGAAGTTGCAAGTGTTTGAACAAAAAGAGAAAATGAAGAATTAATAAGTTTAAAAGTATTTTACAGCATTCAAAACTCAGTCTATTCTTTGGTCGTATGGTTACCTTGAGCATCAGAAATGAGTCTGGAGTGGCTTACCATTACACAATCAGAAATGAACAATAGATCAGTCTAGAAAACAAGAAAAGATCTTTGTTATACACGTCTAAAATCGCACACTGTTTAGCTTTCTGATATGAAAAGTTCCACCAAAATCCGTCATCTGGTTCAAGAGAAAATCAACTTTCTTTGGGTTGGTCACCGAAATACGCTGTTCACTCCCATTGTCTTTTCCTCTTATCTTCCATCTTCAATTTCAAAAATGAATGACGTCGCATGGTTTCGTATGATGGCTTTATCTATAGGAGGCACTGCCTTGTCCCATTTCAAGTGATTGGCGATAGAAAGAAATGCACCTGGGTGGAGGACAAGGCGATAGAAAGAAATGCACCAGAAAATGGTGGCAGACGACAAAACGCTCGAAAATGGTGGCTCACAAAGCTGCTGTCTTCACAATTTTGTTCCAAGATCATGGCTGGATTTGGGTCACTTGGTTCTTTTTGCTGACCTCAGTGAATGCAACCCCAGCGAATCTTGGAATTGGGCCCTCCTATGCAGACTACCTGCAAAATTTCTTCAGGTCATTCCGAACCCGGGAATGAATCATGAATGCCATTTTGAATCAATGTCAACATGTGCCAAAAACACAGTAGTTATTCATCAATATTTCGTTTTTGTTGGGAACACTGCAAGGTGACTAAAACCAAAATTATTCTCAATTTTAGCAAAGATGTTTACAAAAATGTTTGAAAATATTTACATTGGCTGCAAGCACCCGATATTTTGGTTTTTACATGACTACGGTTAATTTGGTAATTGGCCTTGACAGTGTTCACCAGCACTTGCGGTGTTTCAACAAACTAAGATTGTAAGATTTTGGTTTTTTTTGTCAAGGAGCTCCTGTTTTCATCAGAACTGGGTTGAAACCTGACCTTTAAGGGGAGACCTACCCTACCCCGATCGGTGAACGTTTTTGTTTTCCAACCGATCTGTTCAAATTTTGCATGCATTTTAAACATACAAAAGACATTATCTGTGCAAAATTTGGTTGCTGTAGTCCACAGGGTTCCAAAGTTATGAGCTCACAAAGATGAAAGGTAAGCGCTTGGCAAGAAACAGTCTATCGTCATCAATATTCAAGTGCCGAAGTTCATATTTTGCTCAATTGAGTAAAACATCATGCTAAAGGTGCTGACAGAGTCGGATTTTCAATATTCCATCTGCTTTTACTGATACGAAGGCGTTGTTGAGCTGCTTTTACCAATACGTGGCACATTTCTGGCAAACATTCCAATAATCAGTGCTTTGGCTCAAAAATGAAAATCTGGCTCTGTCAGCACCTCCAGCATGTTTTTACATCAGAGTTCTAAAATTTGACCTTTCTGCAGCAATTCTGCAAATGCTGCAGCAATTCTGTTTGATTGTTTGCAGGAAACACTTTGAGTGATTGAAAATCCCCAATCCTTTAAACGTACAGTGCTCATGCAAAGGTCCATAACTTTTGAACCGGACGAGATATCAAAGAATGGTTTTCACCATTGGATTCAGAAAATGCGCAAGTTGAAAACCATGCAAAACTCTGATTCAGCAAAAAAAAATTCGCATTTTTCAAATACAGGGAATAAGAATCTTCGAGAACTTATTTTATGTTACAGGTGTCCATTTGGCATTTCAAAAGCAAGTATTTACCAGATTCTAATCCATCACCAAGCTCATTCCAAACTTGATGTCCCTCTGCAGGGTGAATGAACTTTGTGTTGATAGGAGGGAGCAGAATATCAAAAGCAGAGGGTGAACAGCTTGCAGCCCAAGATGGACTTGCAATGCATCAAATATCAGTGGTTGCATTTTTGTTGACAGACAGAGAAAAAGTGCACGTGCACCGTTGCATTTTTGAGGGATCGATCGGAATGATGAATCAACTGTGCCACCATTTTCGTCATTGGAGTCCTTCAAGGCCATTTGTTAACATACATTCAGGCTCCCTGTACTCTGTGCTGAACTTGAGTATCTAATCAGAAATCCAACTCATATTTCAAAGCATGTATAGCGGCCAGGGGGGTCTCATTTCAATCATTTTGGTGTATTGCGTGCCGCCGCTTGGCTTGTGCTTTTTGTGACGTCACAATCGAGTCAACACTGTGGACACACGAGCAAGGCTCTCTGCGCTGGAATCGAGCGAGAGAAGACGACGCGCTTCTCTGCGCTTGTGTTGTTCCTTGTTTCCTTCGCGCTGGCTTGCTGTTTGTTGGGCAGTGTTGGTGTTGCATTTGCTGTCGTTGAAGCATGTTGTGTCTGTGCTGTTCAGGACTTGGTTCAGGACGTCTGTGATTCGTTCCAGCGCAATCGACGCAGAAAAACAATTTTGCTTGCAAAACAGTTTGTGTTCATTATGCCGAATTGTGCTGTGGCTATTTGCACCAACAACAACCGAAACTCACCAGGAATAGTTTTCCACCGTTTTCCAAAGGACAAAAATTTGCAGAAAGTCTGGATGAACCGATGCAAATGCGCAAAACTAAACTTTGCAAACGCTAGTGTGTGTTCACAGCATTTTACCAGTGATGACTATGCCAGGGACTTGCAGAGTGAACTTCTGGGGTTGTCCACTCGAAAGAAGAGGTTTCTCAAAGCGGCTGCCGTTCCCAGTGTCAATTTGGATTTGTCATTTGCCAGAAATTCACCGGATGGAAAAGAGCTGGACAAATGTGAAAAGACAGAGCGTCTCAAGAAAAGGGCCTTCCGGAAACGCGGCTGCATTGACAGAAACGAACCGCACCAAGATGTGCCCACAGACGGTGCCTCTCCGGAGGCTGGTTCGCAGAATGATTTCCAGCCGAATCCTGTCAATCCCGACCAAAACAATCATCCAAGCGCGGCAACTGACTTTCAGTCCCAAATTGATCTTCTCAAGCAAAGAGTGCGCGACCTCGAATTTCAGCTAAAAACTAGAACTAGAAGAGAACAAGTTCTCAGAGATCAAAGGAATGCCAGAGCGGTTGAAGTTTCGCAGCTGCGAAGGAAGCTGTGCGTGGACCAGGTCAGAAGAAGTGCGCAAGAAAGGAATGCCAAAAAGGCTCGGAAAGAACACGCTCGCGAGGTGAAGAACGAAGTGACCAAAATCTTGAAAGGAACTTTTACCAAAACCCAGATCTCATGCCTTGTGAACAGAAAGACCTCAGCTCGATGGAAAGAGGAAGACAAAGTTAACGCTCTCTGTTTGCGTTCCTTGTCAGCTAAAGCTTTCCACTACATGGGAAAACAAATGAACATTCCACTGCCCGGTCTCTCAACCTTGCAGTCATACACTCGCCAATTGAAATGCCAGCCGGGTCGTCTGACGCACATTTTGAAAATAATGGAGAAATGCGGCGCAGACATGAAGGAGCACGAAAAATTCTGCATTTTGGCATTTGACGACATGAGCATCGACAGCCGCCTTTCATACGATGCGGAGGATGATCGCATCATGGGATCCCATTCAGAGGTCATCGTCGTAATGATTAGCGGGTTGGTCGCATCCTGGAAGCAACCTGTGTTCTACGAGTTTGACACCCAAATGACAAGCCAGCTGTTGGAACGCATCATTGTGGCAGTTGAGTCTGCTGGCTTTCAGGTTCATGGTGTTGTCTCAGACCTTGGTGGCAAAAACAAACGTCTCTGGAGAGAATTGTCCATTTGTCCCGAAAACAGCTCCTTCCAAAACCCATACCAGAACAGCAGAAGAGTTTGGGTATACGCTGATATCCCACACCTTTTGAAGTTGATGCGAAATCATTTTTTGGATCACGGTTTCCTCTTGGAGAATGGTGACTTCATTTCCAAAAGTACCCTGTTCGAGTTACTGACGCAAAAGAACATAGCGAACTGAAATTGGCGCCGAGCATAACCCTCAAGCACCTCACCCCCCAAGGACACGATCGTCAACGCGTGTTTCTTGCGGCACAAGTTTTTTCGGAAAAAACTGCAAAGGCCATTGAAGTTCTCGTTCCGAGTGAATCAAACAACAAAGTGGCAAATTTCATACTGATGGTTGACAAGTTTTTCGACACCATGAACTCGAATCGCCCGCAGGCAGAATCCAATAAACTGGAAAGGTGGGGATTTGGCCTGAACGAAGAACTTCAGCTTCGATCACTTGAGGAAATGAGAAGAACTTGCCAAAACATGCGTGTCAAGGGCCGACATTCGCTGTTGCCTTTCCAGACTGGAATTCTCGTCTCAATAGGATCTGCCATCGGTTTGCTGCAAGCTATGAAGAAGAACAACCTGGCGTACATTCTGACATCAAGATTGAACCAGGACTGTCTGGAGAATTTTTTCTGTCAAATCCGTGGCTTGGGCAGATTTCACGACAACCCGTTGCCAAACGAGATAAAAACCCGAATTCGTTTGTTGCTGCTCGGAACAACGTTACCTCTGCCGAACACCCGAATGGCATCTGGAACCGAGGATGTTAACACACTCAGTCACACTGTTGCATCTGCAATTGTGCAGGGCGATGCGATCAATTCAGCTTCCCAGGATGCAATTTTGAAAGAGGAGCAACGAATTCGCGAAATAGTGGAGAGCAGTTCCAAGGCCAAGGAGTGCCAGAAAACACAGAAACGGAGATCAAGTGAAGCAGGAGAGCAGAGTTCAATTTCAAATTTCGTGGTGCGATTTCAACCGGACTCACTTTCGCATCGAGAGGGGCTTCGCTACTTGGCTGGATATATCGCATTTCGACTAAAAGGCACAGTGTCCGGACTAGGTACACCCTCGGCAATGGTCGACTCGACCTCATCGGTTCATCAGGAAATGGGTTGGATAGAGGTTCTTTCCAAAGGCGGTCTCATGATTCCAAGCGAATCGTTCATGAACACGGTTTCCGAGTTTGAAAAGGCATTTCACAACTTCCATGGAAAGCATTTGTCTAAATCTTTTGGGGTGATGAAAACAATGAAAGAAACACTTCAAGAGCAGCACCCAGAAGTTCACTCTGCAGTTATTCGTGTGTACGTCAGAACAAGAACGTTCATTCAGATGAAAGAACTCAACAAGATCATCAACGAACAACAAATCACCAAACGGAGCATCAAGCAGGCCAAGCGGAGAGCTCAGCAATTTCGGCCGACGGCAGAGGAGTCATTATGATTCCTTCGTCTTTGGATATTTCTGGTAAGTCAATAAAAATTTTGTATATCTCTTTTAATGCGCTAATTCAAGCAAGACTAAACCGCCAAAAGCAACAAAATCCAAGTAACAGCAAACTCAAACAGCGCAGTGGTCGTCAACGAAAAACAACACCGCACGCGACGGTATCTTTTCTGACTCGATAGTGACGTCACACCGCCCCTTGCAAGTATGCAACTTTTCGCCGACTTTTTATTTTCGTTGTTGAGCTACCTGTAATACTCTAAATACCTTGATAGCGGCGGCGGAATTAATGCACTCACCCATGTAAAAATTGCAACTGTTCAGATTTTAGCAACAACTCCATGCTGTAGAAATTAAAGATTCTCTTTCTGGAACACTGTTGGAATTTGGAGCTTTAATTTCTACCACCTGCATAAGAGTAAAACGAGAAAAAAAAGTTTCAGAGGCAACAGTTAAATGGGAAAAACACATGTGTGGGTACATTATTCCACCGCTACTATTCTCTTAAGTGCCTAGACTATTTTTGAATTCTTTAGGGAAACAGAACAGCTTGGTGCAAAGTTTTCTGAGGGATCAAAATGGAATGTCACATACCCGCAATTTTATTCCAGGAGTGTTTACGTTTCCTCCATCCTGCTGCCACAACTCACATTCCACCATTTTGTATTCTCGCCCTGCCTGCAATTTTTTGGCCCTTCAACACAATGCCTACATTATTTCAGGCCCACCGACTTCTTTCTGGTGTCGCTAACTCCTTGCTTTTGACCCCAATCATATTTTTGATGCAAATCTATTTTATTTCTTGCATGCGAAAAACTGGACCCCTCAGAATTACACCCTCTCACAATCCACCCCGTCATTATTTTAAAATTCACTTGAAACCCATCATTGCGGCCTCGCGTTGTAAAATTCGTTGGAAACCACCTTGTGAAGGCCTCCTTTTGAAGATTCACGAAACTGGTGCGCTAAAATAGCTCCATGGTAATTCTATACGAGAAGCACATGGCCTCTGTCAAATGAGAAAGAAATTCAAAATGGAGGATAAATGGACGTCATAAAAATGTCACCCTTCATTTATGGCTCTGAAAATGATGTCTTCATCCAAAGCCACTGCAAGATCTTTGAGCAATCTATGCTTCTTTTCCCACTCATGAAGCACAAAATGCATATCCTCCTCCTTTGCACCACCTGCATGAAATGTGTCGATCTTTAGTGGCTCGACCTTTGAGATATGAATTCTAAAATAATGAGAAAGCCAACCACAACAAACAGAACTGTGGACTTTCATAACGTAACCACTGGTCCGCATAAGACCAACCAAAAATATTTCTTTCAGCAAGGAAGATGTGTCTGTCGTTTCTGGGCAGAAGAGGTTTGATCCAACAAGAACAGAAACATCCTTTTTTGTTGAAACCCATTGCTTACCTCCGTTTACTGGTAAATTAACTGCAAGTTCCTCAAGCAAGTTTTTTGTTTTCCCAATCCTTGACTGCCCTTGGCTTGAAGTCCCTTCAAACTCTGAGCAAAAAGTGCTTGCACCTTTTCAGCATGAAAACCAGCCGCCAATCACAGCTCAAGGCTTTTCGGACAATTTGTCACCAAACACCCTCCCCTTCAACTATTTTAACAAGCTGCAGCAGTAACCCCACCCAACCACCCTCAGCAGTGAGAGCACATTTGGAAAAAATGGTTACAGTATTGTTGACATCAGCATGGTTTTTGACAAGAGAAAAGCAGGTAAAAAGAGGTCATAGATTTGGAAAGTCCAAACTCTGCCAACTGCTGCACTTCCCATTGTGTGACTTTCTTTTTTCTGCTTAGCAAAGGCATCTGCAAAACATTAACACATTTTGGTTGCCTGAAGGCATTGCGACCTTTATTTGTATATTTCAAGGTGAAGGTTTGGTTGTATGAACTCAAGGTTACCGGAATTGTGAATCCTTACAGTCAAATTCAAGCTGGAATCAAGATTGTTGCAGTTGCACTGTGACTGTTCAAATTGGTTTCAGCTCGTCAATATGGCAAAGAGTAAATAAAAAACCAGGCATTAAATGACTAGCATTTTCATTTTATGAAAACAATTTACAAGTATTTCATGTTGGTACAAAAACAGGGTCTAAGTGCACTTCCGATACACTTATGACACTTGGAACATACGAAACCATATAACGATGTAAGTAAACAGAACGAAGCGTATGTTGTTGTAATGACAACCTCAATGGCACAATCACAAAGCGAAGAAAAATTGCGCAGGCTGGTGCCACATGCCTTCATATCACTCTGGATTCGAAGGCTGTCCCTGTGAACATGAAAAATGTGGTTCTGAACAACCTAACAAGTCAAACAACCAGAACCCTCCCACACAGGCCTGACCCGATGCCACCTTCTGGGACTACATAATCACTTTCCTCCACAACACTAACTCTCTTCGGGCTAATCTCAATCAAATTCAAATTACTTTCAGAAAGGCATTCATAGTTCCAAACACCTACGCGACTGCTCTTTCCATGCCTGGCAAAAACCACCATATTTGAAGGTTCCAACTTCAGTAATGGACCGACAGCCTCAGCAAATTTCAGGGAAGACTTCATGTCAACAATGGTCACTCCATTGCAACTTGGCAGTTTGTTGTCAACCGTCAATGACTGCAGCAGTTCAGAAGACGCACCAGTTATCAACAGACCAACAATCAATGCCCAATGGGCTTTATGACCTTTCTTGCAACATGGTTCGTGGTTGTGGTCGGCATCGTAGCTGAATGTCGTTGCATGAAAGAAAATTCGTGTGATTTCTGAAAGATTTTGCCAGGAAGGAAAGACTGATAACAGAAATGCCTCAATTGTTATATATTTGTTATGGAACCGAAAATGTTGACATTTCTGCAGAGATGTGCAAATTTAAGATTTGCTGCTGGGTTGTTCCTCTGCAAAGGTGGCCAGAGTGTCTCGCCCATTCTCACATAGCAATCATACAATCAGAAATGTTCACATCTCACCGTTTCCTGTCATCTCAACGTGCCCACCTATAAATGATGTTTAAATCAATGGCTTGCAATTTTGCGAGAGAATTTCAGCCAGTTCAGGCCCATGTATCAGCACACGAGTTCATGTGGTTGCAGTTCGGAATACCTGCCAACATTTGAAAAAAGCTGAACTGGACAAGTTTTCACACGCGCTCAAGTAGCCAAAATAGGATAGGAAGATGAGGACGAGGTAGATAGTACAGGATAGGTTCGGATCGGTGTTTTAGGATAGGTTAGGTTGGGTTAGGTCAGGTTAGGTTTAGTTGGCTTTAAGTATATCACAGAGCAATGGTTATAACTCATTCAGTCCAATGTCGGCAGGTCATGTTTCAGTTAGCCTTTGACGGAGATCAATTTTTATAGTGTACCATTTCAAAACACCTCTGTCTTTTGCAGTGTTCAAAATTAGCACAAAAAAGTTGATACTCAGCTCATAAACCTACAGCTGGAGCACGAACAACCTGACTTTTGCAAAAATTGATTCCTCTGCATGACAACTGAAGACCTGAATGAGTGTGAAAGGCGAGAAGAGACCTGGAAGTTTTGTCTTACTGCATTTTATAACCTTAACTATGCCTTTCACATGGTATTTTTTGACAAACGCAGATCATCTAAAGCTGAAGGAGAGTCCAACAAGGTTACCACCTCTCATCGTGAGGTTACCTACCCACTGCAGGATCTTAGGAGTTATAGTCATGTTGCCCCTCAGTTAAGCTTTTACCAACCAAGTAGATGCCAAGCCTGCAAAAACTATGAAAAGGATACGGAACAAGAATGAATGAACCATTGAGGAAGCTCCTCACGATGAATGATGCATCTTTGAGGCCTGTATTCACAACAAAGATCTCCCGCTTTGGTGCAAAAACTCTACTCAAGTCTGCCAAGTAATCTGCCGAAAACATCTCACCATGACAAGTGAGCTTCATCTCTTTGGCTTTGCCGAGAAGCTCATCCACGCTGGCCGAGATTCCAATGCTTCTCAAAGCCATGTGCAATGCAACTAATCCACACCTGAAAAAAAAACAAGCAGGTTTCATTGTAGTTAAGACAGGCCAAAGCCATTATGACAGCACGACAAAATATGATTAAATTCCATGCAATCAGCTGCAACACCTAATTTTTCATTATTGGAATAGGAAAACAATGAATACCTTTTTGTAATAACAAGAACCTGCTGGCAAAAATTTGGTCTGTTAATTCACACAAAGAACAGTTTATGCATCATCTCTCAGACTAACTAGAAATGTAGCAGCTTGGTTCTGGAATACTGGTTGAGCACTCCTAGCTCGTCTCTCCAAACTAGAGCAGTTTGTGTCAAAACCACGCAAGCGAGAAGAATTGCTGCCTGCACAGCAGCCATTCTTTTCAGGAGCAAAGTTCCAATCACAGATGAACAGGGCAGAGCATGCCAACAAATAAACGGATTTGGTCTTGCCTTTTTTGGGTTTGTTTTTTTGGCGAAAAAACCTTGAAAGAAAAATTGAATTTTTATGGGGATGTCGGATTTGTGGTCCTTGGAATCCAAAACAAGTGACACTTTTATCCATGCATAGGCCTAGTTCAATTATGCAGCCACCAGCTATCTGATACCTAGTCAGGTCTTCAGGTCAGAAGTGTTTCTCCAAAGGGGTGTTCATGACCTTCCATCAAGCAGCAACAAATTCACAAATGCCGTCGTAATGAAAATGCACTGTTCTTTCGTTCTGCAGTAATTTTATCATCAAATACCTACTCATTTTTTTCTACTGCACTTCCTTGCTGGAGTCCTTCGGAATAGATGGATGCTTTGGTAGTCCTACTTTTCCAAACAAGAAGAGAAACCATTCAGTCAATTTAAAATGGCAGCTGAAGAAGAACTACAATATCATACCTACCAGGTGTTGGTGTGAGAATGAAGGGACTAACAGGGAAGGAAAGAGGACAAGTACCTAAGGTGTAATTTCATGCAGACTGACTTTTCCTGAAGTCCACCATGCCCTGAACAAAGTCCACCATGCCCTGAATACAGTCCACCACCAATCATGTCGAACCTGCATTTAAAGATCTTGCATGTATCCATCTGCTTTGCATAAAATTGGCAAATAATGGAGGCAATGGCTCATCAAGAGCATTCTTTCTTTCAAATCGGATTTTTTCACTCGTTACCTCAGCTTTAGTTACCTCAGTTACCTCAGCTTAACATAAATGCACTTGGTACCATTGCAAAACGTGTGATGTGTATCTAATGGGGTTTTGAATACATTAGGCCTCTCCCCAGCATGTCCGCTGGCACGATCCTCTTCGATCAGATTGTCTCTCGATATTGGCTCGGACTTGTTGCCACGTAGTTGTCATTTTCACAAAACTAAATAGTTGCCAAAATTTCCCTTCCATGCCTGTGGCAAGTCCAGCAGCAACATTTTGATAAACAGTTAAATTCTTGTCCCTTCTAAAATTTTAAAACAGGCCAGAAAACAGACACAAAAATGACAGCTAAAATAAATAGGTACCCACCAAAAAAAAAACTTACGTTGGCCCATTCTGCATCACTGATCTGATGCTGGAGTTGCAGATAGCTAGGGCATCAGATCTGTGCTGAAAGTAGGTGTCATGACTGCAATAATCATTAACTGCTTCAATTAGAGGTTGAGAAGCCCCTTTAGATGTCTGAAATTCCAAGGGATAATTGGGTTTGATATCGAGATGTGGTGCCGAAGGTGGCGGCAAGGGTGGTTCAGGGATGCTCATGTTATGTCAAAGATTAACAATTTTTGTCAATATGCTTTGGCAATCGTACACCGATTTCGGAGTGAAACAAACATCGCCTAGCTGGTCCGAATGCAATGTTGCATAGAAGAAAAAAGTGACAAGCTGTTGATGTATTCTGCAAGCTGCTCGATGATTAGGAAAGAAAGAATATCATCGACGATGCTGTTTCATGGCCTCCTCAAACTTTAAGAAACGCTCCTGCATTAAATTAAACGAAAACCCTTCTGCTTGAGCAACAGAAAATCCCACAGCGATCTGCATGCAGAGAAGAACACCCAACTTCCTCCTCAACTTGAACCCCATGTACTTGAAGAACTGGACTGCTTCAGCCCGTTCACTAACAAAACTTGGAATCGCATACGTTTTGTATGCATCTGCGAAGTGAAGGCACATCAGCGGTGCCAAGATGACTGAGCTGGCAAAACCTGCAGCAGTTTGCAGGAGAGTTGACCTGATGCTTGTGCAAGTCATGCATCCTGTCTTGATGAGAAGAATGTCATTGGTGATGAAGCTCTGGTGAAGCACACCGGAGAACACAGTGGGGAATGCAGTGGATGCCAAGATTGAAATGAAGCGGGCATAAGTCCGCATTCGCAGCTGGACTCTGAAGAAATTGTTTATTGTTAAACCGGAGATGAAGGTCGCAAGCCCGCAAACGCATCCACCGTACTTCAATGGCCACACTTGGTATTGCGGTTTCCAAGTTTCGACAAGTTCCCACTGCATGTGGAGAGCATCGTGTGCGGAGAACTTCTGTACGTCATCTGGGATATCTTCTGTTGTCACTTTTCTCACCGACATCTTGGATCCATGTGAATAAAAGCAATAAATGTGCTCTGCTGGCCGACTTCTCCCAAATTGTTAAAAAAGGTTGCTGAGACATTGGCCCATTGTGGTCCGTACCCTAGCATAAAGTGATTAAAATGGAAAAACGATTTGCCAGGTTAAGGAGGTAGGTACCTTTACCTAGGTAGGTAAAGGCCAAAATATGAATTTGCTAAATAGTAGGTAGATACAAAATGAAGGTGCCTGGGAGGAATTGGAATTCCGGCAGATAGGTAAATCAAGCCAGAGGACATAGGTAGGCAGGTACCTACTTGATTGGTACCATCGCAATTTTTACCTCATTGCCTTGGCTTGGGAACACTCAACAAAGGCAAATGTTATCACTGCCCGTAGTCCCATTGGTTCATTGTGTTGCACGGAGGTCAGCCAAAACCATGGAGCCAAAGGTATATTTATCGTGTCCCGAGTGTGGAGACTATCCATGTGAGACCATTTTATTTTTTTTATTATTCGTTAAAAAATTATTTATTAAAAAATGCAAAATGAAATGAAGCACCCATTTATTGCTGCAACTATTTCCAATTGAAGAAAATGATCGATTGCTGACATTGAATGAAAGTATCACCAAGACCAAACCCTCTTAACAACACCAACACGACATCACACTTCCTGGGTGCTTCACCTAACAGTGCGTGAATGAAACCTTAAGTTTCTATTCTTGATAGTCACTGCCGGGAACCCCAACTTCAACTTGAGGGCTGATGATTGCCCCAGTGAGGCCAGGTTGTAGGGCTGGGCGAATCTTGATTCGATTCGAGGATTCGATTCAACAATTGCGAATCTTGCCATATTCGATTCGAAAAGATGCGATTCAAAAAATGTGGCAAGATTCGAACCAGGATTCGAGAGTCGAAGGAAAGGATTCGATTCGGGATTTTGCGATGATTCGAAAAATATTTGAATCGATTCTCAAATCTTTTAAAATTTCCAAATTGATCTACAGTCACGCAGGTATGCCAAAACCTGGAACCAAACAGTGCTTACAAGTGTCACTGAGCCACAATAAAATTCATGTTTACTATCCTGTAGGACTGCGTGAATCTTGATTCGATTCGAAAATCGCGAATCTGGCCAGATTCGATTCGAGACATGTGGTGGGATTCGAATCAAGATTGGAGATTTGAAGAAAATGATTTGATTCGAAAGGATTCGCTTCGAAATTGGACAACTGATTTTGCGATGATTCGAAAATATATTTTTTTTTTTTCTACATTTTTTACTCTCATTTTGACAAGTTTTTGTGTGGTATTGAAAACACAATTGTATGCATGCGCACCCAATGTCAAGGTCATGCCATGCAATGATGCCATCAAAAAGAAAAATGAAATGATGAAGCAAATGAGCCAATGGCACTTACTCAACCATGTGTGACGAAGTTTCAACATGAAGGTGAACAGGTAGGTAATTTCAGCAGAATGAAGAGGCAAGCAGAGATAGCACGATCCGACCAGAGTTGAAGAAAGCAAAGCAGCAGAGACAGCATCGGACAATGAAGTCGGTTGCAAAGCCAAGAAAATTCACTTAGGCAGGGAGTTGGAAATTGCACCAAATAAAGAAAAAACCATTTGGGTTTTCCTTAGACAAAGGGTGCCCATGCATGCACCAAAGAAAAGAGAAAATAATGAACATGATTAATGACAATATTGTCAAGAAGAATAATTTTTGTCAAGGATAACAGCAAAAGTGAACAAACATGTCGTGACATTCAAAGTATCAAACGTTATGTATCCTACCTAGGTACTTACTTTTTTTTTTTAAAAAAAGGAAAAAAGAAAAGAAAGAAGAGAGAAAAAAAAAAGTAAGTACCTAGGTAGGATACATAACGTTGAAGCATATTTGAATCGATTCTCAAATATTGAATCGATTCTCAGCATATTTGAATCGATTCTCAAATCTTTTAAAATTTCCAAATTGATCTACAGTCACGCAGGTATGCCAAAACCTGGAACCAAACAGTGCTTACAAGTGTCACTGAGCCACAATAAAATTCATGTTTACTATCCTGTAGGACTGCGTGAATCTTGATTCGATTCGAGGATTCAATTCGAAAATCGCGAATCTGGCCAGATTCGATTCGAGACATGTGGTGGGATTCGAATCAAGATTGGAGATTTGAAGAAAATGATTTGATTCGAAAGGATTCGCTTCGAAATTGGACAACTGATTCGGATTCGATTCGATATTCAAACCTTAGGGATTCGATTCGAAAGCCGATTCGCACAGCCCTATGCCAGTCTTCTCTCGAATCAGTTGTTCAAATCTAAATTGTGACATTTCTTTCAAAATTTCAGACACCCCTTTTCTGCTTCTTTTTTCTTTTGTTTTTTTTTCACTTTTTTCTCGTTTTTTTTTCCTCTTTCTTTTTTGCTTTTTTTTCTCATTCTTTTTTTTTCATTTCCTATTTTTTCCCTCTTTTTTATCCTTTTCTTTTTTGTTTTTTTCCTTTTTCCTTCTTTTCTTTTTTTTACACACCACCTGCATCCCTATCTTCTCGGGAAGTTCTATTTTCACTAGTTTTTTTCATTTTGTGTATTTTTTGAGATTGTGATTGGGTATGCATGAGGAAATCAGGGGTGCCGATCATGGGGGAGGTTGGGGGGGATGCATCCCCCAATAATGGAAAGGGCTATTTCTGGGGGGGATTGTTGCCCTTGCCTCATCCCTCGAAAATATACCCTTTGTTGAACACCTATTATTTTCCCCACGATGCCCTCAATTGGCCAATTTTTGTCAATCGGTGTTTCGGCAAGTTTTGCGTTGTGTTTCCAGTTGGAACGTCTTGGAAGTCGGCATTTGCAATTGCAATGAAGAAATGCGCTATTAAATTTTATGCAATAAAATTGTTTGAAATCGTGGATATAGTCCTATGAGTATGCCAATTCAATCGATGCGTGCAGATGGTGCTTGCGACAAAAGCTGGGCCAGTTTATTCAAAAAATTGCGAATTCTGAGCACCTCTCGAGGTTCCATTTTTCAAAATTTTCCCCCTTCGGGGAGGGGGACACCCCCTCTCCAAACCCCTCCCCCGGCGTTGCGCGAACTGACATTGCTCTTTTCCTTGCACATTGCTCCGATGTTGCCCCCATGCCCCGAAAAATTGATGCCCTTCTTCGGCTCATCCCCCCCAATCCTAAAGAGCTGTCGGCGCCACTGGAGGAAATGAGTGTTAGAGTTTGCTCAAGGTTGGATCTTGCCTGGTTGTGTATGTGTGTGTGTCTGCTTGAGTGTCTGAAGTGATTGCTAAATGACTGGGCCCCGTCCACATTTCGATGATCTCTTCACAGTCTTTTCCCTCCTTTTCCCTTTACCCCTCCTTTCGATAATGCAGCCGACGGTCGCGTTTCCTTCCCATCCCTTCCCTGGTATATGATGAACCTCTGCTGTGTCACAATTGATGATTGCCTTTTTATGGCAATTGGCATGGAAACCTGTAGAACAGAGTAAATCTGATCCGACATCGAGGCTGCAGTGCGAATCTGCACCCTCAAACCTCCTAACCAAACTGCCACAATCAAATCTCACCCAACCAAACCAAGCCTGACTCAATCAAACCTCACTCAACCTTTCGCTTGTTCCGCGAAACGCCCCTTCTCCCATGGGTCCACGTTCGTCCGCATTTTCGGTCTTCCCCCCTTTTCGGAACAAACTAAAATGCGGACGCGGACCAATGGAAGATGTGGCGGTTCGCAAAACAAGCGAATTACGCGGAATCGCACGTTCGGTTAGGTTTGGTTGGGTTAAGTTAGGTTTGAATGGGTTAGGTGTGGTTAGGTTGGGTTAGATTACAGGCAGCTTGGTGTGGAGGTTTTGAGGACTAGATTCGCACTGCAGCCACAGACCGCAAATTCCGCGATTTCCGCGTTTCGAAGGACCCCCCCACCCCCAGTGCTTAAATCCAACTTTTTTCAGTGGGGGGGAAGACAAGTTGACAAAATTGTAATGTCGTTCCCTAGGATGCGTTCCGCGAAGCGCAACGCCGGGGGAGGGGTTCGGGGAAGGGGTGTCCCCCTCCCCTAAGGGGAAAAATTTTTGAAAAAAGGGAACATCAAATGGTGCTTAAAATGCTTTATTTTTGAAAAAACAGCGGAATTTTTGGAAGTTTTCCGCATCTGATTTTTCATACATAGAGACATGTGCAAAAATCAATATGCAGGAGAACAGGAATGCAGGGAAGCCCAAATGTCCTTGGCCAAGCAGCCAAACATTTTTGTCGCTTTTTCTGCGGAACACGGTCCATGATTTGCATTTGACGAAATTTTTTGAAATACAGACAAATACATTCAATAGTTTGGCTTTTTCCGAGATTGGGTGGGATTTGGGGGATCGTTGATGGTTGTTGTGTGTCGGGATGTGTGGTGTGGCCGCGTGGCATGGATGCTGGATAGGAAAGGGTAAAGGAAGGAGGGTAGATATAGGAGCGTGGAAAACATATCATCGGAATGTGGACGGGGCCTAGTCATATAGCATTCAATACAGGCACACAACAGTCATACACACGCGACCCAAACAAGACCTCCCGTACCATCAGCATCAAGCATGCAGCATTAACCAGCACACACGCACACACATACCCATTCGCAATCTCAAATGAAAATATGCAAAAACGCGAATAAAAGTGAGACATAGGTAGGTGAAAGAAAAGGAAGAAGGTAGGGAAATGACGAAATGAAGAAACAAAGCCAACATGAGATTAGATAGAAGAAAAGGAAGTAGAAGATCACAGTTAGACCCACATAGGTACCTAGGTAGTCTTTCCGGAGCACTACATCGGGGGAATGGGTTCGCCTTGCGTCAGTCGCGCGGCGATAGCGCTGTCCGACAACTGCCGGTTAACTAGCGCAGGAAGTCACGGAAGCACCAGCGGCGTTCGCCAGCAGTACGCACACTCCCTCTTCCCAGCTGCGTGAAAAAGGTTTGCACTGACCACGCAGAGGGGGGCCACCACCAACATGGGCCGCCGACTCCGGGTAGGTTCCCACCTTAGGTCTGGGCATGAGTCACTGACCCGTTCCCTGACCTCATCTTTATCAACCCCTCGTAATGCACCGGATCGAATCTAATCCCAGGTCTTATTTGGGCCCCTTGGAGAGAAGAGTAGTTTTCACTACATCCATACAGATGGCCCTCAAACAAAATCATATTCGTAATTCAGGACAGGGCATCCCGTCTCCCGACACGCTAATCTAAAATCTTCCAAAAATGATTGCAGATGAGTGCATGTTTGGCTGGCTCTGAAACAGGCTGAAAAATAGGTAAAAAGATTGTAGAAACCCTTCCTGGAAAAAGAGTAGAGTGGAGAAAAACAAAAAATTGCAGAAGGAGAGTGCAGTGGAGGGGAACTTTAGCTTCCCCCCCGGCGACAAAAAAACGAAAAACACTGGGAGGGATGCACTTCTCAGTGGAGGGGAATTTCCCCCCTTCCCCCCTCGGATTTAAGCCCTGCCCCCCTCCTTTTCCACGTTTGAAAAAATGAAATTTGAATTTTTGCCATTTTTGCGGCGTCTGCTGCGAATGCGACGACATTGCATTTCGATCTGACGAAATTTCGAGATCGTCGTTGTCTGGGTTTTGGCCTTTGATTTTTTCCGGCAGCCGAAACTGGTGGTTGAGGTTTCAAGATCCATTTCACTTTCCTGGAAACCTCCATAAGAAACCAACTATTGAGGACAAATCTCCTGAGACGAATACTGGTTTCATTTGATCAAAATGATCATTCATGAGAGGAACGTCGTCTTTCCCTCCTTGGTTGGCAGAGGATCGCTTCATTGCACAAAATTTCGTGCACATTGAACAAACCTTCCAATCGCTCGCCAGGAATTCATGGCGACTGATAACCAAAATTTAGGCGGGCCAAATTTCTGTTGTTCAACAGTGAACCGGATTTGTGAAGTGTTTTTTATCGTATCGGCTGTTAAGCGAAGTTTTTATAACGCTTTGGTTCTGTTTTTGGTTTTTAACTCTTTTGGCCCCGTGCCTGTGTTCCTTTTTCGTTCCTGGTTTATTTTGTGTTTTCGTTCTGTTGTCTTCACTGGCCGAACAGTGCTCTCGCAAAATGTCCAAATTTTTTATCGTGTTGAAAATAAATAGGTTACAAACCTTGTCGTTCTTTCACTTCCGTTGAGACTCGTTCCAGTCACCAATCGTCTTTCAGATTTTTTTCCTTTGCTCTTTTTCGTCACGTACAGTGTGTGCGATAAAACGCTCCCGGGACAAGCTCAAAGCACAACCCAAGCCGGCAAGCGAACCGATGGCGAAGCATAGGGCTGTTGTGTTGGGGAGGCGAAGGCTTTGCAGAGGACTGTTTCGTCCTGTATGACGCCACCATAAAACAACAGATGTGAACCAGGAAAGACGGAATAGCTTGGCATTTTATATTTCAGGCATGATTTGCTGTTGCTTGAATGATCATTTTTGTCTGTCGCAAATTTGACTCTCTTTCTTTGGCGTCATTTCACAAGTAGGGCCTATTTGAGCTTCTTTCATGCAGTTCAATGATTATCCAATTGCGTATGCCAATGAGTGTTTCACATAATGGATATTCATGAGTGTGTTGTGCATATGAAATTTCAGTTTTGCTCCAGTACACTCCCTTCACAACATTGTTCTTTGTCATTTCCAAATGAAGGATTGGTTATAATCTGGCGGAGTCTGAAAGTTTTCAAAACTATGCCTTTCAAAATCGCAACAAATCACCACAATCTCATTTCTGCTGCTTTCATTACGCACAATTAAAAACGTCCCTCCGCCGCGATGCACAACTGCTTCCTTGAGAGGAATTTTATGTTTTTGTTTTAAATTATTTATCATTTTATTAAATTATTTTAAATTATTTTATCCCCGTCTTTTTTGCATTGGAACGAATGCAAGCGCACGATAGAATGATTTCTTTTTCTTGTCAGCAATAGCCTTTTTAAATGTGTCAAATGATTATGCGTGTGGGGAGGCAAACGATCTGGTAAGTAACATAAGTTCTCCTGTTTTTGGAGTCAAAAGATTTTTCAGTTTTTCAACTGAGTGGTATCAAAAAGCAAGTGAGGAAGGCAGGAACAAGAGCTGCGATCCTGAGTGGAAGACAGTGACCCAAAAATGGCATTGTGTTCTCATGAAATCTCGACCGGATCAGGCGTGGGCGCCAATCTCGTGCAGTTCAATCCAAAGAGATTGGTTCGGTCGAAACAATTGCAAAAATCATATTTTCCTGCACTCTTCGCTTTTTGTTAGGCATTTTTACATAGACATATACCATTAACCATTGATTATTACAATCAAAATGGGATGACTGTGTAACATGCCTTGCAAAAAGAGAAGGCAGCCGGAAAAATGATTTCTGCAACAGCCTTGGCAAAACGGGGGAACGTACCTGGTCCGAAATTTTTAAGGTCGAATGGTATAAAATTAGGTTACGTCATAGGATATGTTAGGTTTAAATATAGGTCAGCCTAATATAGGTTTGGTGAGATCTGGTGAGGTCAGTTTTACTTTGGTTTGGCGAAGATTTAGCGAGATAAGCAACATTCGATCTTAAAGTTTTTCGGACCAAATAATACCGACCCATCATTGAATAGGACCGCACATTGGCAGGCAACATTTATCCAACAGTCGCCAGGAACACAGGTAACCGGCATCAGTTTTT
>JASGXE010003850.1:0-25842 GCA_030068105.1 Sinentomon sp. SZTP_YWyxl
AAATCAAAGCTATTAGCATACAAGGCCACCGTTTTAGCACCTTGAGTATGCGTCTGTCGTTTGGGATCCATTCCTTGTATCTCATATTGATGCTATAGAAAAGGTACAACGATCTGCAGCCAGATTCATTACTGGAATCTATGAACGCACAGCCAGCGTCACTTCCATGCTGAATGATCTCGGACTCACCCCTCTCAGTCTCAGAACCAGAAGAAATGAGAAAATGCTTGCATTTCTTATTAAAATCCTAAAAGGCAGAACACTGATTAAGATCCCTCCACTTTTCACTGAAAACTTTCAAACCAGAAGAGCCACTCACGATTTTCAATTTCGCATACCGCTAATCAAATCAAATGTTTTCTTAAATTCTTTTTTCCCGAGATCTCTAAAAAAAATTGGAATGCCCTACCCAGACATTCCCCATTGCTTCGTTCAATCACGCATGTCGCAAGGCAATACCTGCCACATTGAATCCAATTTTATTGAACTCTTACTTCTGTTCCTGAAAATTGTCAAGTTCCAGCAATTGCTGTTTGTTCTGTCTTTGTTCACCTCATTTACATTTCAATTCATAAGTTTCTGCATTCAATTATTGTTGACATGGTTTTTGTAAATACTCATCATTGACACATTTGCACTATAGTTTTGCAAATAAAATCGAAATAAATAAATAAATAAATATCAACAATGATGCCTCAGATTCCCAGGCGTAGGGTGCAGCCTCCTGAGGGGCGCCGGGCACGGCCGTTTTTTTTTCCTCCTGAGAGGCGCCGGGCGTGCGGCCTTTTTTTAAAGGTTTGTTTTTTTTTTTTAGGTTTGTTTTGAATTTTTTCGGTTTGTTATGTCTGGCAACGGCACAAGATAACAAGGGAAGGAAACGCAAACAGGGCGTCGCCGGTCTCGTCATTTCATTAACATGGAACCAAAGGTCCAAATGGAAGCATGAATGGGGCCAAAATGTGCATCCCTGTGAGCACCGCTTCACAGGTGAATTGAATATGCTTGCGCAGAGATGAATGTCAACGATTGTGTACTTTTCGCGGACAAGGGAAGTGATGAATGGATGATGGTGGGGAGGCACAAGACAGTAGACAGTATTCTAAAGGCTAGGCAACGGAATTAGCTGGACTTGTTGGAGAGAGAGAAGATTGTGGTTCAATCGTGGGCCACGATCGAGCCACAACCTGCTCGAGTCCAAGTCCAACCCAATGCGCATGGGGTGGGATTCCCACCCCACGTGGGATGCTTCTTTCGTTTTGTTTTGTGTTGGTGAAATGTGAAACGGAGATGACCGACCAGATGAATGGCGGGCAAGTCACCTGCAGTTTTCGTGGGCTGTACCAGAATTAATGGAAGTTGCATCCTCAATGCCTTGGGTGCAACTTTAATCAATTTCACATCCTAAAATCACTGGAGGCATTCTTCCTTGACATCGATGCAAATTTCCACCCTTCTCATGTAACAATCAGATGTTCCACGTTGTTCCAAAGTGGGCTCTTTTTTGCCTCTGAATTTGTGGTTTTGGCCAGGGTCGGACAGAGGAAAATTGCAGTCCTGACATTGCCCATTTGAATTTTGTAAAAAGGCGAGAGTTGTCAAGCCGAGGTAGGTGTCCCTGTGAATGCCTGTGAGAACCATCTTTCTCTTCTGCAGGGTATCCCAAAATTTCTGGATTTTTGATGGCAATATTTTCATTGGGGTTTTTTTAATTGATTCTGCGAGCCGACTGAGCCATTCTGTCAGAATTTAGAAAAATCCTTTCAACCGAGAATGCTTCAGATCAAGCCAGCAGACAGAAGATGTTTGGGGCTGAATCAGCTGCAGTTGTTCTGTCGTCATTTTCCACTGCCTCTGTGCACCACGCATTTTTCGCTCGTTCACAACCTGACTTTTAGCTTGTGATTGAGGATCATTTTTGAACCACCCTGTAACACAGGAAAGTTGTTAAATTATTCAAACACCAGTGGAAAATGAGCGACACCGGCCACCATATACTGCCTCCAAAATGGCAGGATTTTGAGTTCCATAATCTTCGAGATCTATGCAATTGAGTTGTTTGAATTGTTTTTCCACCTTTGAAAAATCCTTGCTTTTTCTTCAGAGCACAAAACGCACTGAATTCAAGCCTCCCTGTACTGAGTATCAGAAGGCTGAAAAAGTTGTCCTTTGGCACAAATGTCCACCATAGATGTATGTATTTAAAGCAAACCAAAATTTGCCAAAATTGTTTGCAGAATACCAAGACAATGAGCCAACTTCCATTAATTCTGGTACAACCTACGTATTTCCTCTCGTTTCTTCTTCGTTCTGAGAATGCTGAGACGAGACGAGTGTTGTGTTTTCTCTGTGCAAGGGCTGCTGAATTCATCGCAGGAAAAGTTCCGATTCCTTTCCGAACTCACGAAGTTTCTTGCAATAATAATTATGGCTTTTCTTTCACCTCACATGAGTGTCACATCGCTGAAATATGTCGTTCAGAATGCTCAGATATAAAACTTGGGGCACACAGATGGGGGTTGTGATTTGTGAGCAAAATGTTTTTCAATGAAAAATTGGGCATTCTGAGCATCATTTGAGGTTCCATTTTTCAAAATTTTCCCCCTTCGGGGAGGGGACACCCCCTCCCCGAACCCCTCCCCCGGCGTTGTGCTTCGTGCATCGTATGGGAGTGCGCATTTTTCGCCGGGCGTCAGAACCCTTAATCCGCCCTTGGTGGTATCCCCGGTTCATGCATGATTTTTTTGCCAATGGCCACACAAACCACGAAACAACACTCGACGGCATTGACATTACCTTACATTGCCAGATTGATTGCATTTGTTAAATGGTTGTGTTTTGACAATTGAATATGTTGGTCAGATTGCACCATCCATGAGAGTAGGCAAAATTATTTCTCTTCTCCCAGCAACCTGTTTCTCTGTGGGATATGTAAAAAAAATCTAATATCTGTACCCACAAAATTAATGTGATGTCCAAAATCAAAATTAATCAAATCAAATCAGAATTCAATTAAAATCAAATCAAATTTAATCAAATCCAAATCAAAATTAATCTGATGCCCGTACCCACAAAATTAATTCACCCAACATTCTTCTTGATGTAGCATCAAAATGTCAGGAGACATTCCTTTGGTTGGCATAAAACCTTGTAACATATGCCACATTTGAAATTACTTTCTTTCACTTTAGGTACTTTTACAATTACCTACTTTACTTTACATGATATGTACGTTATTTAGCCAGATCTACAGCATGGAGTGTTTCACTGCAAAATATAAAAGGCAAGAAATTCGAATCCCGAACAGGGAGTGCGAAGCATTTTTTGCTTCTTTTCTGGACAGACATGATGATTCCTGTAGCCTCCGATACAACAAGGGCATTGCGCTGGTTTGGTGACGTCACAAGACCCGACGGGAAACTGTGAAGAAATGCATTGGGAGGAATGGGAATGTGCAGAGAAAAGTGTCCGTTCTTGAAATCTCGTCAACAGATTTGAGTGCGGAATGTTTCAAATGAACACAAAAGGTTCACACGACCTTTTCGTCACTAAAATAATGCCAAAACACTTTCAAAAAAAAAAAATTAAAAAAAAACGTCCTTCAAAGGCCAAAAAGAAGAGAAGGCAAGGATCCGCAGGGCGTGTACTCCATGAATGCAAAAACGTATGGGTCTATGTCTTCTTTTTTTTTCGGCTAATGCTCAAGGCGTGTAATATGGTGGCCCTCTTAAGGACCTTCGCATATAACTACACATACTTCTATTTGTAGCCACATGACGCACGTTTTTATTTTGACCGAGTGGTTAACCGAGAGTAAGAAATCAGACGTGCCATTCCCATTTTGGGACACTGGCCGCCCCAGAGCAGCACGCTCCTCCAACCACCTCAGAACATATGCGATGAGAAGCATCGATTGTAAAAGCAGACCGATCTATCGTAGCAACACACACAAAAGCAACGCCAAGGTAAGCTGCAAGGATCTCATAAACGCCAGATCTTAACGCACGTGTTCACGTTGACCCAGTGATTGTTCGACTTTTATGCAAGATGCTCATTGGTTTAGCATTTTGGACCATTGGTTTAGCATTTTGGACATTTGTTCTTTTGTGCTGCATTGACCGTTTCATGGGAACATGATTGCAAGCATAGCCCATTCAGATAGTTATGGGCATTCCGATAATGGGCATAAATGATTGGGAGTGCTCCTAATGCCCATACGAAGCAAAACTAAACAATGACGAAACTTTTTCCCACCTCCCTTTTCCAAGATATAGCCCCACTAAAACAATTGTTCCCATTGCAACAGACCTTTATGGAGGGCCATATCATGGAAATAGGGGGTCGAAGGTGATTGTGACACAGCACGGTTTTTAAGAGTAACGCAAGGCACCTTTTCATATTCTGACAGCCGAACGTTCAACAATTTTGATTTAGAACTTCAGCAACTTGTGCTGGATAGACCGTTTGCCAGTTTAGATCATCCAAATCATAGCACATTCATGAAACATTGTCATGCCCGTTTTTTCATGTATAGCGTCGGCGGAATTAATGTACTCAAACATGTAAAAACTTGAGACTGTTCAGTTTTTCGCAAAAATATCATGCTGCAGGAATTAAAGATCCTGTTTCACAAACCGAGGTCAAGGTCTGGCAGCTCCAGAAAGATTTGTTGAAATCTTGCGCTTTAAGCTCTGCCGCCTGCATAAGAGTAAAACGAAGAATAAAAACGTTTCGGAGGTAACAGTTAAACGGGAAAAACGCGTATGAGTACATTAATTCCGCCGCTACTATTCACAATATGTTTGAAAACTTTGGTTGTGGTATTTTTCTCGTAAACTTAAGCAAATTTGTGTTTTCTTATCGAATCGAAGCATTCAATCCTCAAGTAAGAATCTCGTCAGGAATGTATTCTTGTTAATAGATTTTTGGCAAAGTGTATTCTTGTTAATAGATTTTTGGCAATCAACCAAATTAAACATGCTGTGTTTCTGGAAGCACCACGGTTGCGGACAACATATTTCAAAGCAAGACCTTACGGCTCACGTACTGGAGGAGTGCCCCAGAAGATCAACTCTCTGCATTCTACCGAATTGCAGATGGTCTGACATCTGGATTCAAAGATACGCAAATATAATCGGGGTCGAACCCTTAATCGATGCCCTATGTGCCTACAATTTTGTTGTCTGTCCTTACGAAGGATGCCCATGGTGGGGTCATTCTAGGAGTTATGATAACCACGAAGACAATGTTCACGTTGCTGGTTTGGCAGTCACTCGTCGTCAAAGTCGTGGAGGATAAAAATGCGAGGTTAAACAATAAGATGTGCATACATGTATATGTATACTCAAAAGTCACTTGACAACCCAAAAGTCACTTGACTTTTGGGTTTCCCAAAAGTCACTTGACAACCCCTGCTATTTGCTAGTTTTCAATCTTCTCTTGTGGAGCTATTTCTACAGATTTCAGGTTCAGATTGGGCAGGGTGCCTGCTGCTGGAGTTATCAATTCGAATTGGAACAAATTCTGCTCCAAGCTTCCAGAGTTGCTTCAAAACTGCAATGCACTTTTCTGGGGTTGTCAAGTGACTTTTGGGAAACTCTGTATATATATCTATCCAAATATGCATGCACTTTTATAGTTAAATCCAAACCTTGTAGTGGCACACGAGTTTCCTACTCGTCACACCATACACATTTATGTGCAGTTAAGTTTCTCCATGTGACAGAGATTGTGCACAATTTCGGCAAAAGCTTTTCTCGACAAAAGTAACTTTTAAGCCTTGCTCATAGAAACAAATAGTCAAATAGTAAAAAAAATTTCCAACGGCATTTTCTTCTGCTCCCAAATCGAATTGGTATTGTGGACGTTGCATTGTTTAACACAATGTATTTTGGGAAACAGAAGAAAGAAACGAGTGACAAATTCACGATATCAAGGACAAACACGAAGCAGAGCGGCAGAAGCGGCAGCTGGGCAGCACCGGTGTCTGCGATCAGGTGCATGCTGGATCTACTGCCTCAAATCTGTTTTTTGTCTCGCCACATTTCAAGCTCGAGTTTCTCCCATTTGGTTTTGTTGAAAAAAGAATATCTATTCCTCTCTCGCCATCTCTCCCTCCGTCCTATTGTCCCTCTGTCCCAATCCCCCTCTTTTCCTCCCTCCCTCTAACAATTCCTCGCAACCCCCCCTCTAACCCTCTCTCCATCTCTCCCAGTCTCCTATTCTCGCTCTCCATCTCTCCCTCGTACGAACCAAAGGTTGAAAATTGCAAAATACGAGAATTGGGTAAAATGAGAAAATGCCTCCTTCGCCCTATCTCTCATCTCTCTTCGCCGTTCTACCTTTCCCTCTAATGCTGTCCACCCTATCTCGCCTTCTCTCTGGAATGACTTCCACCACGACATACACGTATCACATCGCGTTTTAACTCCACGTTTGCTCACCCTGTCTGCCTGAAGATGTCATCGGGTTTCGGGCAACCCGTCTTATCCAGGTCTTTAACTGATGCCAAATGCTCGACAATGCTCAACAGAAATTTGCAACGCAAAGACACGAGACGTTCAAAGCTGCTTTTCTCAAAATTTGGGACAAAATTGAAATATGGAATGTAGCCGTCAGCCCATTCCATCCCGTGCTTGTTGGTGGTCAGCCACCTGTTCTGGTTCTTTACCTCGCAAGGTAACTGCTTCCACGAATAAGGTGGTAAAAAATGGTACGATTGAAATTGATGGGTGAAAGGATTGGCAATGGCCAATTCCTTTACCACATACTCACCATTCTTGCCCTTCAGGCACTCGACGTCAACAACGATGTAAGTCATCCTTCAAAAATTCAACACAAGCACGAAGAAAGCACAAACTAAGAGAGCACACGAAGACTTCCTTCCTCAGCGGCGGGCAGAACAGCACTGGCATTCCAGGCCTGGTGATCCACAACGAAGCGCATATTTCGAGCACAATTCCAGTGCATGACTACATGGAAAACGAACTATCATTCTTTCAATTATTGCTCATAGACGGTGCTGGGGTGCTGTTCCAATTGACCGGCCAGGCTGTGCACTCACGTGTCGAAGGAGAGGATTTTAAAGGTCAATTCGGAGGATCAAAGGATCTAAAAATCGTTCACCGCCTAAAAAGTCTGTGGAAATTCCAGTAACAACTCTCGACGAGAGGTATGACTTTGAAGAAATGGAGGAGATTTGGACACCAAAAACATCGGCAACCCATTTTTGCATGCCAAAAGAATGTACTTTTTCGCCTGTCCCAGGTCGAGGAAGAAGTGTCTGATCATTTGTGATTTCTGATCACTAGCAGAACGTTAATATACGCACGATGATGAGAACGGCGACTAGGATGATATGCGAGATGAAGAATTATTGCAGGTTTGACAACAACATGAGTTACGAAGGTAAAGTCCCCTAATTTTTTTCCTCGGCTTTGTGGACACTCCTTCCTTATCGAATGAAATTGTATCGATCGTTTTCAAAAGGTAACTGGTCCATTTGACTTCTCGCAATTCTCTTTACCGCTGCTATGCTGTCTGAGCTCGTACGCATCATTCCAAAACGTCAAAGGCAAAAAGAAAGGTTGACTCCAAGAGGACAGCATGGCAATGCCGAAAATAAGTTTTGAAGCACATTTTTTCCCGTTTGTCTGAGAAACACATTTTTGGACTGGTTGCCTTTTGAAAACGAGCGATTCAATTGTAGGGAGGTTTTATCGGGTGCTGTGGCAGTCAGGGAAGAACTACCCGCTGGCACTTGTCACTACCAGCTAGCACTTGTCTGGCACAGCTGCAATATATCAGAGCAAAAATTGGTGATATTTTTGGCGGCAGGAGAAAAAGGGGTGCAGCCTAAAATAACTGGACGTCTGTAGAACTGGATTTGAAGCAGTGTTGTGGCAGTTAGCAGAGACAATACAAGCTTTTAATCTCAATTATCTGCACTTCAAGAAGTCGTTTCCTTCAATACCGAACGTTTTTTTTAAACACGTCAGGCGTCCGTCTTGTCGTCTTTGTGGATTCCTGTAAATTGCAAGCTGCGGACGAAACCCTGAGAAACGCCACAGGGTGTCGCACTTCTATTTTGCTGGTTGGTTTGGCGTTGGTGCATGTGAAAGTAGTTTTGCGAGTGGTGTCAGTGGCTTGTTCAGCTCTGTTGAAATTTCTGCTCTTGGCAAAGACACCAGTTTGTAAAATTTTCACAACTTCTTTCCAATTTTACCAAAATTTGGGTTTCGTTAAAAATTTGGCTGCCAAAAAAGATATTCACCAAAATTTTAGCAAAATTTAGAATTTTACCAAAATTAAAATTTCACCAGGTCATTAATAAAACTTTTTGCCAAACGTTTACCGAATGTTTCCTCAGGAGTGACTTCACACGGGGTTGAACATGCCACTCGTAATGATGCGAAAGCCTGATTCGCAATTTAAAATGGGTATGTGCCATATCCTTCCTTTGTTTCTGGTCCCGCCCTTTTCTTTTTTCTTTTGGTTTCTGCAACTGAAGCCAAAAAAATTACCATCTGCAAAAGGCAAGGAAACAAAAGTCCGCATGAAACAAGTGACACCCTGTTCGCGATTGCCGTGAACCAAACAGCGCAACAAGCGTCTGCCAGGTGCAGTGACCTCATGCAGGGCTTCGTCTCGAACCCGGGAGGAAAAGTACATGAGAGTATGAAAATGACCGCGTGGTTGCAAAGTGATCAGCGCATGAAAGTGCAAGAAAGCGGGAAATAAGACTCCCCTCATCCTTCAGGATCTCCCGACAGGTCGCAGGCAAGGGCAAGAACCGTTAAATGCAGTCTCCGCAGACAGGATGACGTCCTCACGCTTTAAAATCTAGACGATCGCAACCACAACCAATATGGTGCTCCTCGTGCAAATGCAGATTCGTTCAACGTGTTTAAAAAAAACGTACGCTATTTCTGCTGAATATGGATTTCTGTGAATTTTAGAAACCTTGCTGGACAGTACCTATCTTTAATTTTGCATAATTGATTTTAGAATCTTAATAAAATAAAAATAAGTTAATCCCCAACATTATCCCCAACAACGAGTACATACACGCATCAATACATACACCCCATATTTTGTATACCATCATTTTTTCTTTTCTTTTTGTTTCTTTTATCTGTTGCCTGTGAAGCGAAATTTTACACAAAATGATGTGTTCCCAAACGAAATGCCACAGTCCCTCTGGTCTTTCCGTCACAATTTTTTTATTGCCAGATGCTATGGCGTTTTTTATTGAATTTTTATTCCAAAATTCAACTGCACAGAAACCAAAGTTTTGCATTTTTGTAATGATGTCGGAATCATCTGACATCTCAAATTCCAATTTCCAAGTCGGCAAGAAAAATCCCATTTTTTCGAAAAATCTTTTTTTGGAAAAAAAAATTTTTTTTGAAATTTTTTCGAAAAGTTGCTACACGAATTTAGGCCGCCAAAGAACTTTTATCCCTGACCTGAAAGCTCACCCTATCGCTTTAACAGCGGCGTCCTTTCCTTTTGACCGACGCCCAATGAAAATGATCTCCAATTTCAGGAGATCACTGACCCGAATTTCCACATCTTTCACTTCTTTGAATGCATCGCGATGATTCAGGAAATTTTCATGCAGGCTTCCACTATAATAGGACAGATTGCGAATTGTGACGTTATCAAGCGTTTTGATATTTGATGGATTTTACCCAGATGTCATATCCAACCGAATTGGGAAATAAGGGAAAAAAACGCAACTGCAGACTGAATCTCACTTACAAGCAGCACTCAAAATCCATCTGAACACAGTGTGTCGTCATTTTTTCAAGAACAGCCTAGGGGTATCCGATCAATTCATAGCCACAGCCCTTGACAAGTGTAACGAAGCAGGTGTCGTAAAAGGATCAGAGGGGCGTAAACCATTTGCAAAGACTGTCCCAGTGGTGTAGAAACTTTCTTGGAAACAGTATTTGGATGCGATTGACAACTTGCCCCTCACTATTGTCGTAGTAACAACAGCAAACAGCAGCTACCCGCAGAACTCAAAAGCCTTAGAAAATTATTGCACAAACTGTATGTGTCATGGTGCAGAGAAAGGAAGAAAAGAAAGCCAGCAAAAGAACGGGTGCATGGAGGTGACAAGAGCTCAAGGAGGTGACAAGAGCTCAAAACATCACTTTCTTTCGTATTCGTGCCCCGATGATGGGTTCTGAGGGGTCGCAGGCATCACTTGAGAAACAGGCAAAGGCAGAACAACAAGGAAGCCACCCGAGAGCAGAAACAGTTGGACAAAGAACGTGCCAAGCAAGATGACTCCTTTGACAGTGCATGATTTGATCCGCAGCAAGTCCTGCCAGTACCATTTTTGACGCCTGCATGAGGAACACACGAGGAACAAGAAAGCAGCCCGAGGACAGAAACAATTGGACAAAGAACACGCCAAGCAAGATAATTCATTCAACTGTGTATGCTTTGAACTTCAGCAAATTCTGAAACTAAACATTCGTTGCCAAATCACATTACCCATGCCACTGTCGATTGTCCACTGCTTTATTTACATGAGTTTTGTTCTAGCATATTGCCTGAATCTGATCAACTGTCGAGTCTCAATGCTCATAAAAGCAGGTTAAAAGCTACGAGGCTGATATAATTGCGTCAGTCTGTTGGTTCCAGCAATACCCACATTTCTGTACCAGCTAACAGTGCTCGTGCAAATCATGCTCTGCGGTTGGATAGACGCTTGTCATCATCTGAAGGAGAAAAAAATGTAAGAAAACACCATTTGTGTCTGTTCATTTTCAAGCTTCCAGCGGAGTCACAAGTTTGAGCATGGGATTCCCTTCAGTGCAATTTTAAATTGATCTGCAGAAGCGAAAATATTTGAGCATGTTACTATCAATGCAACTATTTGTATATTCACTATGTGAACCCTAATAGAAAAAAAAAACATGAGTAAATTTTAACTTTTCAGACATTGGTACCAACACGTTAGAAAGCAAAACACGGGAAACGTCATAATTTTGAGAGCTGCCTGATGCCAAAAAATAAAAAAAAAAAAAATGAGAAAAATGGACGAAACAAATCAATGCGATAATGCCTCTGAATAAGCACATGCAAATTGAAAATCAAGTCTGAAAAAAATCAAGCCTGTTAAATGCGTTTTATTACATAAAGCGGAGCCGCATCCGTCTGCCTGGGAGGAACAGTAGAAGTGCGGCAGATTGACAAAACAACAAAAGAGTTGTATGGGTGGGTCAGTTTCAAACCCGTACCAACAGTTACGAGTGGACACATGGTGTGACAAAAGCAATCAAGCATACGTTTTTTTATATTGTTAGGATAATAAATGACTGGCGTCAACCAGAAAACTCAAAGAAATTAAAATGCAGATTGGATCACGCGATTATGCATTGGCATTTCGAGTTGTGATTCCGGATCACGAAATGATGATATGATTCCGGATCACGAAATGATGATAAACAAACATTGTTTCAACTTTCAAAATGGGCAAAGCAGCCAGTCAGATCGTATGATCACTGACTCGAGGCCAAAGATTACATCAGCAGTCATGTTTCAGAAGCATTGTTTCGAAGCCACCACGCGAAGAGCACGGGGCTGAAAAGCAATGAGTTGAATCTAAAATTAGTAAATGATTGCCTTGAATCATTAAAAATCAGAGGTAAAAATTCAAAGAACAACCTTTAAGTTTAATTTATTACCGACGCCACTTGTCAAGTTAGGTAACAAAGACAAGGCGACTTTTGCCAACAATTACTGGTAATTTTCCTCCAGCCGGTTATAAAAGCTGGATCACCGAATAGGTAAATGTGTTTGTCAGTGGGTCTTTTACGCTGTCCAAAACAACCTTCCAGCTTCATCCGAGAAACATCCGAAAAACTTCCGAAACTCTTACAACAGATTGAAAAATATTGGTGAGAAAATGGTTTTATTTCTAGTGTTCCTTTTATTTTTGGTTACGTTTGTTGGTTACGTTTGTAAGTGTTTACTGTGAAATAAATCCTTTGTTTGTGAAAGTATAAGTGTTGCAGCAAATGTAAGTTCACCAATAAAATTAGTTGGGTTTAGTTCAGCATTCAGAAATTCAGTGTTTCTTACTGGTAGTAGCCAGGGTGATTTTGTTGGGCAAACACTCCAAGATCAAACGACAAATGAACTCGCGAGTTGTTGGGTCAACTAGAAAAGTCTAGTCATTCAGTGGGTTAAGTTTCAGCTTCTCTCCAAATAGTTAGCCTGATCAGAACTATAAAATAGTTCAAATCGTTGTCGAGTCCAGAGGAACGAAAAGTTGGAGAAAGGTTGACTTTTAACTCCATTGAGTCAAATTTGCAGGCCCTAACAATATACACACGACTCAGTCACAAATTATGACTGTGGACAAGACACAAAGAAAAAGAAATGTGATTTGAGGAAATATGCGTCCCTCATAAAAAATGTAGATTCCATTCAAACAATAACTGAAAAATCTGCAACGACATATGCAAAAGTAGCAGGGAGTTTGCTGACTTACAACTCAAATTTGGGGGGTCGAGACAGCACCAAAGTCCTGCATCTTTGCGTTGAAATTACTCAATATTTTCAACAGCTCACAAAAGCGATCAAGAGGTAGGAGAGAGAAAGATATCATCAAAGGCCAAGAATAATGAAATGGAGACATATTTTGTTTCACACTTTTGGGCCACCATAAGACAAATTCCAATGATTTTCTTGGTTAGAGTGCACAAGCTTGAAAATACACAATCATTTCCACCTTAAAAAATTTTGCTTGAGAAAGGGAAAATCAATTTTCAAGCCCTTGTAGCGATTTTTCAGCTGCACGTTTTCAGTCAACAACAGCTAAGAGTTGCTGGGTATGTGGTTCGAAAAGTTGTCTTCATCGAAGACTCCCAGATCATGGATATATGGGGAGAAGTTCATATCATAGATTCTGACGAATAAGGTGGATAAAAAATCGAGGTTGGAGGTGTGAAAAAGTGATCACGACGCATTTGAAGGTGATGGACAAGTTGCACATCCCTGCTTCAATTTTCGCACTGTGTCTTCTTTCTTTGGACACACTATTCCGTCGATAGCTTTCGCTAGACCTCCATCTTTGCTTATTGCAACAAAAAAAAAGCAAAACACCCATCCTCCAAAGTTCCGGCTCACGTGAATATGATAAAAGTCTAAAAACTCTCTATGATAACACTCTATGAAAATACTCTAAATATTCTGTGTGATTCAACTGAAAAGCAGCTGGAGCAAACCAATTTCGACTCAACTCCTCTAAAAGTGGTTCTGAACACCTTAGGATTTCTTTGTGTGTGATGTCAGGGTTCCTCATGTTCACCCTTCCAAAAACATGTCACAGGTTATATTTCAATAATACTCGTACAACGGAAGATACCCAGACTTCGGTATCAAACGTATCCAGTATAAAGAAGTAGCATTTTTCAGTGTGTCGGTTGATTTCTTACCGGCTCAAGCGGACCCCAGACTCACTGCAAAGCGCGAGAGATGCAACTCTGTTGCGGACAGCCCTGTATTGGCAATTGACGTCAGCGTAAAAGCCATGAATGTGAATATGCGTTTGACTTTGATCAGTTTTAGGATAGTTTGAGGATAAAAAGACCAAATTTGTTTCACTTCATTGTAAATGCTTTTGTGACGTTTCCACACGCAATGCAATCCTCCCACTGCGAAGTTCTTCCACTAGCATGCTTTCACCTTCGGATGAAAACTTGCCTCCAATAACAAAAATTATGCAAGCGTGGACCTGTTACAAAAAAAAACAAAAAGAACAAAAATATGGCAATGAAATAGTCCATTGGGGTGATCAAAAACACCCCAAACGACTCTATTCGCTGTGTGATTGCAACTGCTCCAACCCCAACGTAAGGGAAGTTTAAGAAATTGCAAAATTTCGATTGTTCCAAGTATTGGTTTTTGCTATAAATTCCATTATTCAGTTCTCGTCATTCCTCTTTTTATCCCAGGCCAGCTCCGATTATTCGTCTATCAGTAGACGGTATCCTGGCGTTGGTGTCAATTGATGTCACACAACCGATCTCCAGGATCTCGAAACGAGATCTGGAGACGTTGCTTGTCGTAACTGGCATATCGTTTTTGATTCACGTGGATGCTGTCGGCTATCATACATTAGGATTTTACACAGGCATCATAGGACAGGTTCCACTGCATGTCAGCGTATTTGAGACCACTGCACTCTTTAGACGTTATCATAGGGGCGGACATTCTTCTAGATAATGACGTCTCCTTTGGTTTATGTCTTGCAATATTTAGTTGTAAGCGCAATGCCAATCGTTCATCGACACTGGGTCAACCACCATGTGCAGTTGCGTCAACCAGGTGTTATTGATCGACTTTTCCATCTTCGATCCAGTTCTCCATCTTCCAGCCAGGATTCACCAATTTCTCCTGACACGTCTTATGTAGATAAAGTTCCTCCACATGCCGCTTCTTCACCTTCAACCTCCTCGTCGTCCTCCGCATACTCTTCGAACTATGACTGCCTTTTTGTCGAGCTAGTTTTTGTTTGTCTACATCATTTGAAGCGTCTGTGTTCAACAGAATCCTTCCCCCTGGCTATCACAACCAAGAAGACAATGTGAGGCCACGTGCTCTAGCAAAGAGGAGTGAACTGCGTGAACCAGTCCCAGAGCCAGTCCAGTCCCAGAACCCAGAATGTGAACCAGAACCGGTTACAGAACCAGAACCAGTTATATCCTTTCCAGACCAATAGACGAAAAACTAGAAGATTTTTTTGAATTCCTCGGTGTCAACGGTACTGCTTCATCTTGTCGTTAAGTAATCCGTTTTTTATCGTCATATTTTTTCTATCATTTTTTACATGCTGATCGACCATATACCCCGAAGGTAGATCAAAAAGTTCCCGGAATGTTCTCACTGTACCATCAGAAATTAAGCTTTTGTGGGCATGCTCCACCATTCGTATTCTTTCTGGAATATCAACTAACTGATCCTTAGTTTCGCATCCAAACTTAGATTTTTTTAGGTGCCGAGTTAAAGGTCGAAGGCGGTAATAGCCGGTCGAAGGTCGAGATAAAGGCAGAGGTGCCGAGATAAAGGTCGAAGTTTTCCTTTTCAATGATGGAAAATGTTACATTTGGCTAGTGTTGAAAAATTTGTCAAAACTCTGTTGGGAGTCCAATGGCATCATGTGTGCATTATCGAATTTTTACGAGGACCATGTCCCAATATTTAAATCAGTTTACAATTGAATCAGATTTTATATGGTAGGGCAAGGGGGTATTGATGATAATTCATGTACAGGCAGTGGTGCCAAACACGTTGCTGACAATTACTTGATTTTTTGAACAGGGTGGAGGCAAATTCTGGCGAATTCCACCGGTACATTGTTACTGGCAATGAAACCTGTTGACCCGAAAAATAAATCACATCCCAAAGAATGGGTACAAGAGGCAACAAAGTGCAATCCAGATTTATGCTGCAGCAGTCATCTGAAAAGGGGAGACCAGCAATCTTTTGGTGTGGAATGGGCGTGATCTGTGTGTCCCCAGCTTTCTTGGAAAAGCTACAGATAGTCCGGACCAACCATGAGCAGGGTGTACGAAAACACTGAGCTGACCGCTTTTAAAAACGACCACAAAACGTTCTCAACCTGCTGTGTCCAATCAAGCAAATGCTGCTGCACATCCTTGAAGGGTTTTTGGAGTTGTCCTGCATGAATTTCACTGGTAACTACCTTCACGGTAACTCTACGACCCTGCCTTTGTGGTTTGCACGTTTTCTCGTCAAGCAAATGGATCGAACGTTTCAAGTGGGATTGTTGGGTGAACAACAACATTATTGTTGTTTGCGTTTCGTTCTTTTGCGTCTCTTTCTCATCCATTTTTTTTTAATCTTAAAAGCGTTTTGTTTCTGTAGTCCAGATTGACGTCGATATTGCTGCAAGAGACTTGACATGAAGAGACTTGACATTGCAAACATAGAGATCTAGATTGTTAATCACTTGGCATATCAGTGTCTTGGACTATCTACTGTCTGAGAATCCATCTGTCAAAAACCATCTGTCTATTACATGAGATCACTTCAGTGATGTTTTTCTTTGTTTTGATATTTTTAGATGTGTGTTTTTGTATGCTCTTGTGCCTTTCATTTTGGTGGTTGTGAATTTGGAAATAAATTCTAATTTCTTTGTTACGTCTTTTGATTGTGCTCAGAGTAAGCTAATGCTTTTGGAACTCCTTGAATTCCCTGGACATCAAATGTTGATTTTCAGCCTCAGACTTTCGAAGGCATGTTGGATTCTTCACTCATGATTCTTCGCTCAGTCCATTACCGCACAATATTTTCGACTTTTTCATTTGAATGTAATTGTAAGAATCACCAGACACCTGTGCTTTCCGACAGGTGCTCTGAGCCGACATATAGTTTAATTTCACCCTGAGGCACATCAATTTGAGTTTTCCAAATACTGGCATTTTGGCAATACTGGCATTTCAATTTTGCAGCGTGAATGTCCAAAGAGGAAAACTGCTTGAATCCACCTGCTGGATTTCACTGCATGTCTGCATGCATTATTTTCTCATTCGTGAAGTTTGACTGCACACACCCGAGTTTTCGAAGATTGCCTCTACACACTGAAAATGGTCTGTAAATTTGTGCACGGGCCGGTCCGTAAAAGAACTGTGTGTACACATGGAACTGATGTGTGACAGACATTTTAACTGCAGGGATTCAACCGTATGTTCTACCAGTCCATTAATTTGTTTACTTTTTTCATGTTTCGGAAGTGTCTCCTTGCACGTACAGGCCATCATCTGGTTTTGAGGTGGACCTCTACAATCACTCTTGATCGGATTCCCGGAATTGTGAAACAGCTCCGATGACCTGTTTTTCTGGAATGGCAAAACGTTCTTCATAACATGTTCTAGCTGTATTGAAATACAATGTCTCATCTTCTTGACAGCTAGTTACTGCATGTATCGTGAAGTCCGGTCGAAGTGGCCAAAGTAAGTGGCCGTGTAAGTTTGGTCCTTCTGCCCATGCCAACCAGTAGGGAATTGTTCATTGCTGATAAAATGAACCGCTATAAGGGAGGCGACGTTGGAAATTAAACAATTCGACTGCTGAACTCTGCTGTCAATTTGAACGTTCGAAGATGCCTAAGGTGCAGAGCGCACGATGCGTCATTGATTTTCAGAGAGGAATGATCATTGGCATGCGATTGATGAATTGGCCAGCCGACATAGTTGCTGCTGCTCACATCGGAAGAGGGTTAGAAAACAAGGTAATCGGATCCTGCCAATTTGCTGGTCCATGGCGATGCTGAAGACGAGTGACCTAACCTTGGGAAGATGCAGCAATTATCAATTACGCCAAGGAATTCCTCTTTTGCAACCACCAGATCTAAAACCATTGCGGCCATAGGAGCTAATGTCTCTCTGCAACGATCACAAATGTGACAGAGCACAGGACTGTTTTGTGGAAGAGCCTTGAAGAGGTAACTGTTCACCCAACAACAATGTGACCAACGCCTTGAATTCTGTAAAGACTTCATCCATTGGCCGATTCCAAGATGGGAAACCAGTGTTTCATTCACCAGCATCAGCAGTCATAGGCACAAGTTTTCGTGTCAGATATCCGCTCTGGCATATTATGTGAACATATCAGTCCTTAAACATACTCGGCTGGCTTAATGAGCAAGGACAGGGCAAATCTACAGGATACAATGTCGATTGACAGCAGCACTCTGCTGATCTTTGGAACAATTCCAGTTTGCCAGATATTCGTTAAACCTTCCAAATCTCCAAGTCATCTATGCCATTCAGGACAACGCCAGATGCCATAGGAGTCAAGCTGCCAGAGATCGGTTGCATGCTCATCCTTTCATAAACTTCCTTGCCCTTACCTCCCAGATCACCTGATTTACAATATAATAGAAAATTTATGGGGGTTTCTATTTCGTGCTGCAAACCTGAGAATCCAAAATGAGAGGGAGGGAGACATCTATCATGTTGCTGGAAATTAGAAATCAGTTACGTTCCACAATTTCGGTCGTACAACGACCGAAATTGTTGGGTAAGTTGGTCCGTTCCATGGCATGCCGATTGATCGAAGTTGTCGAACGAAATTGATTTTGGATCTGTTATTAAAACAACTGCGGCTAAAACAAAATGTCTATGTAAAAAATGAACATATTTTTCTTCTGGCGCTCCTCTCTGAGGAGCGTATATTTTTTCTGGTGCTCCTCTCTGAGGAGCGTATGTGAAGCTGGAGTAAAGAGGCTGCCACTCCCCGTAACAAAAGACAATTTTATCGAACGTGACGTCGAACTTGGAAGGATCGGAAAGTAATTTTTTGAGAAACTGTTTTTCCGGAGCCCGACGGTCCAGCGACCGTCATCGTAAAAGGATGACAAAACATTTTCGCTCGAGCTCCCGAAAAGGACTGAAGAAATTCGGTTAATTTGCATGTTTTAAATATTTTTATGAAATCACTAAAAATATTTTTTTCTTTGCAGGTAAGGAGGCAGCCACTGAGGGTGGTCTACAGCGAGAAACGTCATTCGACGGTCACGTGGGGGCGTTGGAGGAACAGAGGGAGGGGACTGGCCTCTGGAGGTTTCCTCCGGAGGTCAGGACCAAACGAAGACGTATCGTTGCCCACCTCAACGTCAACAATATTCAGCAGCCGTGCGTCATCCTGCCAATCGGACCATTTCATCCGTCCAATTAGGTCGGGATTTTCAACGGGAGGAGAGGAGGAGAGAGGTAAGATTTTTGTTTTCACGATGATCAAAGTTTATGCTTAGTATTTATTCGAAATAATTGGTCTAGCTAGTCGACTATCATCAAAATATGATATGATGGACGAGAAGTTAGAGGTATCCAAAAGGCAGAGTGTCGTATCCCTCAATTTTTCGCCGTTTCGTGTTGACGACCCTGTAGATCTTTTCGAATTCCCGAGAATATACCTGATGTTTTTTTGTTCTTCCGATGACGGAAGCGGGCACCGATACAGGAGGCGCACCATCCACGACCATAGACTTGAGAGCGTCAAAATTTACCAGTTGAGAAACGGTGGAATTGATTGATATGCCTTTGCATTTCACGATGTAAGAGATCTTTCTCTGACCGGCTAGCGGCCCTGAAAATTCTCCCGTCCGCATCTTCAGGCCGTAACTCTTTGGACCACCACTCACGAATTCTTCGATGTACAAACCGGGGCCAAAGCCGACAAGTTCGTCCATGAGCTGGCCGAGGAAATCACCCGTGGGAGGGTCTTGATCTCCCGGATGAGAAACGAAAATCCGGAATCGGTGTCAAAGTACAGGGCGCGCCGGTCTAGGAATTCAAGGAAACTGTAAAGATGTAATCGTGCCTGGGCGGTGGTGTATGCCTTGACAACTGCATTGCAGAACGGTTGGACGAGTGGAACGTCGTCCGTAAACACCCAGTCCACCATGATGCAATCCTGATTCACCGACGAAACACTCTTGACTTCGACGGAAGGATCCAGGAGTAAATCGTAGAGTCTCTTGGCATCGCGGAGGAACTCGCATCTGGAGAGGTTTTCTCTCTGCGCAAACTTCCCCCAAAGGGAATTGAGACAGAGTTTCGAAAGAGCTCGAAGACCAGGGTTCTTTTCGATTTTGGTCTTGTCGAGTCGAATGCCTTCGTGCTCTTCGTACTCGAGAACGTACCTGTCCACGTCAGTGTCTGCGGGCAGGCCGGAAGCTTCCTGTTTGATCTTGAGAAACGAGTTTACGTAGTTGGAAAAGATGCACCTTCCTTGGTGCGAGGATCGTATCGTTCGATTTGATACTGCCAAACCTCGAAGAGGCGCAACACTGTACCCGCAGCTGACCGCCTTCTGTAGTTCGTCCGAGACCCAGGTGCCGGTAAGAGCGCGCTCCTCTTCGCGATCGTGCGGGCACGACTCTTGTTCTGCGTTCTCCACGCAGCTCCTGCAGAGTGGAAACATGAGTCGCCCTCGGGACCCGATGCTTCTGCGGAGAAAATTTTCAAAACCCATTTCCCACAATTTCGTGTTTTCGAGCGGTCTCGCGTTCAAGCGCACAAGGAATTCATCGTTTTTTGTTTGGCTTCGACGGAATTGAAGCCAATTCAAACCTTCCCACGTTTGCTGCCTGGTATGCCTACAGCCTCGGTGAACGCCTGCTGCCACAATGTCCAGAAACCAGTTGAAAAATAAAAAACTTTTGGGGACGGAGAATCGAACCTGGGTCCTCTACCATGCAAGACAGTCCACCGAACCACTGAACCACCCCGGCTTTTCTGAACATTCACCCCAGTTCATTCCTCTGAATCCGAGCGGCATGCGTTGCACTGTTATTTCCGATGGTGGCTTCTTTCTTGTTTGCAAACTCGGCTGGTTGTGTGCCCAGTCAATTTTGATGCATGTTTTGTGTCGAAAACAAAACAATGTTTGCATTCCTATCGCTTGATAAAATAGTCAAATGGTGCTCAAATGCAATGATTTTGGTGTTTTTGGAAAGGTGAATCAGGTCTCTGGCTTTCACACCCTGTAGGGCACGCCCTCTCCGTATTGTTTCGTAATCCTTCTTTGCTCTGTCCTTTTCGCCTACAGTAAGAGCAGCGTTGGTCAGAGAATCGATGTACACGAGGCGCGAGATGGCCGTGGCCAGGGCTCTGGCTAGGCAGATTCTGTCTCTGTTCCTCATTCTTATGATGGAGCGGCACCACGTATTGAATGCATCCCGAGACGCTAAGCCTTTTTTCGAGGATGGGTATGGCCTGAAGGAAGACTCACGGCGGTCACCTCGATTTCCAGGCTCCCGTCCAATTTCGCCGAATTGTCGGACTGGGACCTGTTCTCTATGATGAAAGCGAGGTCTTCGGCGCTGAACTCGTCGACTCTCCGAAACCCCGTCTGCTGGAACCAGCCTGGGTTTTTCGAAGAGCGAACCGTGAACTGGACGAAATCGTCTTGTTCGAGGGAGTCAACCATCATACCGTGCAGGCTCTGGATGGCATCGTTCAACTTCTTGCCATCGATGGGCTCGAGCTCTAATTTCCTTCCCATCAGTCCGAATTTCGGGACCCGTTCCACGGTGTTGCTCAGCACCCTGAAAGGAGCCGGCGGATTCAGGTCAGGAACGTCGGTCGGCTGCTCGGAAGCCGAGCGTTTTCTCGAAGTTTGAGGTTTTTCGGATGGATCCGAGTTGGGAGAGCCAGGAAGAGACTGCTTGGCTGCAGCGCTTGGATTAGCTGGGTCTGAGTTGGAAAAAACAGGGAAATACCCGGACGGGCCGGGAACCGGGGAGTTGGCAGACTGCCGAGTCAATGCTCCGCCGGTTTGAGTTTGTTCAGGCTGTGCCTCGAACATTTGAGCGATGGCATCGAGAGACACTGTATGCATTGTAAGGTACCAACCGACGCGTCTGGTTTCACCCCCCATCTCCGTAGTCGATTTTACCGGCAACGCCGTCACGATTACTGAGCACGTCGTGCTCACCTATTTTTGCTTTCGCGTCAACCGCTACTTCTCGAAGGGTGCTAGCACTCCTAACAACCGAGACGCAACACTTGCTGTAGAGAATACACGCTGTTCGAAAAGTAACGGTTGACTCGTGTGTTTGCGCCACGTACTGACAAATTCGGCGCCATCTAAAACGTTCGTTCGTTGTTTCTTTATTTCAGGAGTTGATTGAACGCAGAGAGGAGGAGAGGAGGGAGAGAGAAAGGGAGGAAGAGGAGAGGAGACAGAGGGAAGAACAGATCGATAGGGAATGGAGAAAGTTGTTGGAGGAGGAGGAGGAAGAGTTGGCCAGATTGGAAAAGGAATGGAGGGACATGCAGGTGGAAGAGGAGCATCGGCGCCGGATGGCCGCGTGGGTGGCGTCCGGCGGCCGCCACTGCTAATTTTTGTATATTTATATATATGAAAATTAAACAGATCAGAACGATAATATGTATTTTACTTCATGTAATATGGGATTCTAGCGCTGCATCAGCCTGAATCACCCTGTCATTTCAAATTAGCCAACGTACCATAACGCATTATTGGGTGGGGATTCGCCCCAAAAAGTGTATTTCCTTTACAACCACCCATCTGATAATTACCCTGCATATGGCCAAAGGACCCACCATCAAGGGCCAGATGTTAGTTTTTGCCTTTCACCCTCCTACAAGGTGCTACCTAAAGTAATTGGACATCTTGTCCCCATAAGACCAAATTACTCACTCATTCATCTAATTTCCCTGCCAAACATCCATAGAAAAGGGGTGCTCTCAGGAGTCATGGATTTGCTATCGCCTGATAAAATAATAATTGGTTTGATTTGATTGGTTCCGCAGCAGCAACCTTTTCTTCAGTAAATTTAGATGTCTTCTCGAGTGTTCACTCTGAGCAATCCCGTTTTCTCAAAAGGTATCATTCATTCAATCCCTTTTTCCCCAAAGGTATCATTCATAGACTTAATTTGCTCTGTGCTCACCCTTGCAAGAATTTTGTTGCTGGAACTGAAGGTCAGCATTGAACTGAGTTTAAGTTGAAAAAATGCATTGCCCCTGAAATTCAGCAAATGGTCGTCTTTATCCAGGAGGAATGCATGTTGTCGATTCTCCTATTCTTTCCTGTTTTTCCCATTAATTTGATGAAATATCTCCTGATTTCTCCTGTTTTTCCCATTTATACAGTGTGGCCCAAAAAAAAAGTATACCGAAATGCTTACATTATTTTGGTTCCTCCTCATTACAGCTAGGAATGTTATTTCTCCAAAATGGCCTCAGATTTGGCGAGTATAAGAAAAAGGAACACCAGATGGAGCAACCAACCCTATAAGTCTGGTTGAAAATTGCTTCAATTGGCCTGATTGCAAAAGCTGATGCGTTGTTTCATTTTCTCCTTTATAGCCTAGTTTTCAAGGAACTGCATTTTTTCCGTTTGTCTGCTTTTGTGCTGGCCTGATCGACAGGTTTTACGTTTAGTGGCTATGTGCAGACACACACACAGCATGAATTTGTCTCTCATTGCCGAAATGGATCGTGTTAGTTGGTGGCAGGGACGTCGTTTCAAGTTTTCATTTGTGGAGCGAATGTTGTCAGTTGCCGCCCCTTGAATGCGCCTGCCCTGCGGCCGCAGCCCACTGTGTAGCTTTTTAATGGACGCAGAGGCTCAGGCTCAAGAGGACAAATGATGGTTGGACCACTTGGCATGGGATCTTGGTGTCAGCTGATCTTGGTGTCAGAGTGGTGACATTTTTGAAAATTTAACTATTTTTGGTTGCAACAATGGCGTAAGAGAGGCTGAGTTCACAAAATTGGGAGCTAAAATCACAGGCCAGAGCTGGTCTGACGAATACCAGGGGAAATAATTTTTGACAAGGGGTCGTTGACTTTCTTACCCGCCATAAATGATGTCCATTTTTGATGCAGGCCTTAAAAAAACTTTGGAGAAACAACATGCCGAAATCATGAAAGTTCACTATTCCATCCCGTGATAGCAGTGCTATGCTTTAAAAAGATGGTTTGATGTATAAAAATTATTGGACTGCAACATAGCTTTCTTGCCAAACACAATACTGCTGCAAAAGAAAAGAAAATAATGAAAAATCCACCTGTGAATGGCAAAAAACATTTTCGGTATACATTTTTGGGCCACCCTGTATGCTCTCTTTTTTGTATTTTTAAATAAAGCAATGTTCCTTTCTAACCAATGATCTGAAAAATGAGGTCTTTAATAGTTTTAATCTATTTTAAACCATCACCATTGTTTCAATGTGTTACAACCACACCCATAGCGTATTTTACAGAGCCTCAGCATGACTGGCAAGATGATTTTAACGCTCCCCCTTGGCGATGCCAACTCCTTGCCAACAAAGACGTTGGCTTCTTCAATGGGAAGCGGGATGCCTTCGAAACATCAGCTCTATTCAAAAGCAATGGGGAGTAAATCGTCATTTGAGTGTGTACAATTTATTTAGATTCTCCCAGTTTCCACCCCACCTGTAGCAAAATGTTGGTGGTTTTTAGGTTGCAGTTTGGGGAATTATTAGGGGGTGTATTTATTTTACCAAAAGAGCGATTTTGAAGTGAGTATCGCCGAATATTTTTTTATTCCAGCGATAAACGACAGAAGCATGTGGTGCCATCTTTCAATCGTTTCCACCAAGCATGTTAAAAAGTTGATGTGAAAGTCCGCCCCGAGTGTATAAATCTCCCACTAAACATACTTCATTGTTTGAAGGAGAACACCGAGAGTGGCAAAATGTAAAACATCTACGAATACAGTGTGCATTACTCCCTTTAGTTTTCTGTATTCTTTTTACTTTCTTCAACCCCAAAAAAGAATGATTTGCTTATCTGTGTTTTGTTGAATCTGGATACCAGCGCTGTCAAATGGATCTGTAATTAAATTTCAGGACTGATGAATCATTAAACATTTTTCAAAACAAACGAATCTCTTAATTAATTTTCAGTTCTCATTCTGAAATTTTAATTATTTTTCATAATTTTGGTTTGTCAGATTTGACAGAATTGACAAATACTGGTCTGAAAATGTGTTTGCAAGAAAATCATTAACTGGAGAATATAAGTATCCTCTTCTCAGTCGCACTGCTAAGAACATGTTGATCTTGTCATTTGGTCCATCCAGTGTGGAATGTGGATTTTACATCAATAATGCCTATGCTAAGGATGTGATGAAATTGGATTTTTAGTCAAAAATCCAGATAAAACGAACAATAAATTAGCCTCCTATTTTTTCTGTGTCCTTTTTTATTTATGACACCAAACGACTCCCTGGTAATGTCTCGCAGGGGCGAAAATCACCTTCGGTTCCGTCAGTTGTCAGCGCCTTTTGTCCCGGCACTGTTGCTTTTGCGAGCATCACGCAAATTCTCACGTTTCTTTTGGTTCCCCTCCCTTTGGAAGGATATACAGAGTGAATAAGTTGAGCCGCCCCAAAAATTAAATGAGTTTTCAATCAGAGAACGATGGTGCCGGCAAAAGTTTTGTGCATATCACGGGAGGCTTTCAAAAACTACAGTTACTTTAATCCTTCTCCACTCCTTGGGGGCAATTCGCAGAGGGGTGGTTTTCATGGGTGCAAAACTTCTGAATGGCTTTAGGGCTCGTATATCTGAATACAGTCATGATGGTTTCATCCCCATAGCACCCACTTTGTCTGTCGTTGGGGGTGGATTCTGCCAAGCCAACCCTGTCGTGCCGACTGGTCTGAGAAATGTCGCAAAATGACACTCGTGACCACAGTTCGAAAGGATGGAAGCTAAATTTGTGCGGGATATGGCCCCTTACCCTTTACGGGGGTGCTAGAAAGTGCATGGGGTGGGTTGCAATAACTCCTGAACGGCTTGACGTGGAACATTAGTTCAAATTACAAAGCATCTTCATTGCATTTGCATCCAGCCAAAAGGAAGCGGACAAGAAAAAAAGCTGCATACTCCATCCCATCTGCGACACTCCAACCGCTGATGAAATATCCGCTTTCGAGTAAACGGAGAAAGTTCACTCTTGGATTTTCTGTAAGGAGCTTAGAGAAAGGCAAAAATTGCGTGTCGGATTCCCCCGGATTTGCATCCAGCCAAAAGGAAGCGGACAAGAAAAAAGCTGCATACTCCATCCCATCTGCAACACTCCAACCGCCGATGAAATATCTGCTTTCGAGTAAACGGAGAAAGTTGACTCTTGGATTTTCTGCAAGAAGCTTAGAGAAAGGCAAAAATTGCGTGTCGGATTCCCCCGGATTTGCATCCAGCCAAAAGGAAGCGGACAAGAAAAAAGCTGCATACTCCATCCCATCTGCAACACTCCAACCGCCGATGAAATATCTGCTTTCGAGTAACGGAAAGTT
>JASGXE010003851.1:0-25313 GCA_030068105.1 Sinentomon sp. SZTP_YWyxl
GCGCAGTATCGCCTACCTTTGGGCGGGGCAAGCTCTTCCAAAAAAGCGACAAATCGAGCATTGGAAATCGCAGTGGCTCTACCTGTTGTGTTTTAGACATACCTTGCATCGGAACTGCCTCTGATCGGAAGCGCGCAGCTGCATGCACACCGCCAACGAAAAACAAAACCATTCGGCTCAGCCGTGTGTGTTGCGTGTTGCAGCCTTTTTGTCAGGTATCTGTCAATACCAACGATGTGTTTAACCTTTAGTTTCTCTCTACACCGAAATCCATAAATTGATCTCCGTCATGTGCAAATGACAGCCCAGTAAACTCGATTGTTTTCGACTCTTCCACGCGGAAACTTGTTTTTCTGATGCAGTGAGAACATCTTGCGTAGCCCTGCTTTTTCCTTGCCGCCTGCCATCTTTGCGCCAGATGAGGAGCCTTTTGGTTTCAGAGCCGACAACATAGATGGCAGGCCCAAGAACGCCAGTAAGCCCCAACGAGAAAGCCTACACGTGAAAAAGAGGGCAGATGTGGACGGATGATTCATGCTGGACCTTCAGTGCGCATATCAAACCACCATCTGACGCGGTCAAATGTTTTGACTTTTGTCTTTCATTCACTCGCGCAGGCTTTGAAATTCTTCTCCAGAACATTCCGAGAAAAAAGCGTTTTTGTGAATGCGTGTGATTCTGCTGTGATTCGCTGCTTTCTTGGCGCTTTGGACCAGTTTGTTGGGATGGAAGCAGTCCGGCCTGCTGAACTCGGTTGGGAACACGAAATCCCACCCACGCAAGATGCATTTTATTGTGTGTGCGAGATCATTTGGGCGCTTCGCCGGGTTTCGTTCCACATTTGCTGGCAGGACGGCGAAAGCTTTGACCTGGTGCAGTTTTCTCTAAAACCAAGGGACATATAACTGTGACAGTTTGGAGAGACCGCTGCGAAGTCTGGTTGATTTCTGTTGTGTTTCAACCCACCCCCTCTGGAATGCACGTGGCTGCTCAAGGCGTGCCACTCAAACCAGAAGTTGTCAAAGCATACACAGGCTCAATGAGCTTCTTTGACAAGGCTGATCGAATGGTCAGCAGTTATGCAGCACATCGAAAGTTCAGAATGTGAACTCACAGGATGTTTTACCATCTCTTGGACCATACAGTTCTCAATGCCTTTGTTCTGTATCAGCGAGATGGAGGTACCTTTGATCTCAAGGAGTTCAGATTAGCTCTCATCGCTGCGTTGATCGAATTCACGATAACGAATGAAGGTTCTCTGGTAAAGCACATGCCGCAAGGGAAAGCTGGCACCGAAAGATTGAAGGGAGACAATCACTGGCCCACCTATAGTGACAAATACAGAAGGTGCCCTGTTTGTTCAGCCAATGGTCGTCGAGCAGCACCGAAATCTCTTGTGAAGCGTGTGACGTGAACTTGTGCTTGATCAGTGTTTCAAGTTGCACCATACCAGGGTCAACTTGAAACAACAGGAGCCTCGGAACCAAGCGGAAACAGAGGGACAAAATGGACATCTTGACATGTGGCTGTATCTGCTCATGTACCTATCCAGAATAATCCAGATTGATCCTTTCCTTTTGATAATCGCACATAGATGTGTCCTTTCTCGATATTCTTGTGTTTTCGATCATGCAGCCTTCAGGATATTTTTGTCAAGAAACTGTGCAATGTGTATGGTTCATTTCAGAGTTTTTGCATGCTGGGCTGTCATACACAGATGACGGAGATGTGATGGCTCCTTCCATACATTTGGTGCTGAAATGTTTGGGGGGCCATATCTCCCAAACGGCATGGAAAATCGAAAAAATAAGGCCACTTTCAAAGCTATATGGAAATGAGTTTGGGGGTCTGAGATGCCGATAGGGGTATCGAAAAGCTGGCAGAACAATTTTCGGGGTCCCCCCAAGGAGTAACCGTCATTCCCAGATGACGCAGATATTTGGCCAATGATTTACATGTCATTCAGTTCGGGAAATGTAAAGAGAGAGATTTTGGGGTTGGTGTAGACAATAAACGCTCATACTTTGCACCCTATTTTCTAGGGGAAATATCAGGAGCCCAAATGTGATGTTTCAGGGGCATATAGGGGCAAGATTGGAGGTCAATTTTCACCAAAAAACGAAAAATTGATTTTTTTTCGCCGAACCCCGAGATTTTTCAATGCTTAAAAAGGTGTCATCTGCGGATGACGGAGATCAACTAAAGGTTAAGTGGAGAGATAATGGACGAAGCAGCTTGTATCAACAGTCTGGTGGATGGGTTCGCCCCTTGGTTGGCAGAAGGAAGAAGTGCGTTATGTAAAGCAAATGAGTAAACGTTTTTTGCAATGTCGAAAATCGATTACAAAACCTAAATGGATGGGCCGATTTTGACGTTTTCGGTGCCCCTAAAAGTGCAAAGATTCCTCGAAATTTTCGACAACTGAGTTGTCAATGCAATGGAAAGATATTCATCCAAAGACCGTTCAATGTTGCATGGACGCGCATTTTGCTTCAAATTTGGAGAACTTTCGCATATTTCAGCAAGAGATTGTCGGGCTCAATAGTCATCATCATCAAAACAGGAGATTTTGGTGTCGATCGAAAGAAAATACATTACCAAAACAACTTTCTCACAGGTCGATCACACCTTACAGTAGAAAAATTTGAATAACAGAACAGCTCACTCTGTTGACAAGGAACATTAAAATATGCTATATTTTAAAGGTGCACTTCTTTGCCTGTTATGGCTACACACATTTGCCTGCAAATTCATGGAAGTAATTCGATTGAGCGTATTCCGCGTTTCCTTGGCTATCACGTGAAGTGATGATTGCCTGGATCGGTTGAAAACTTGGCCATGTAGAGGGATTATTGAAACGGTGTTTGCAACTATTGAAACTCATCAAAAAACTCATTCCGTGCCCACCAATAGGTGGTTAGGGCCAAGTCCTCCAATGTCTGGATTTCGAAGTGGTGAGGCCCCGCCCGCCGGTCACTCTTCATTTATCGATATCTCGTTGGTTTCACCTGTGCTTGCAGTATTTGTTTCAAGCGGAAAAATTCAGAACACAAAAAAGCACTGTCTGTCGATATTCAAACCAAGAGGCCAACACACATTTGCAGGGATAGCCAACGTTCTCTCTGGCACGGCCGACTCCGAGGCGATGTTTTTCGCTGTCGTTTTCCCAGATTTCTTAGCTGTACAGCTAAGAAATCTGGGATAACGACAGCTAAAAACATCGCCGTTGAGTCTGTCGTGCCGCAGAGAACGTTGGCTACCCCTGCGAAAATGTGTCTCGGACAGGCCTCGCTTGCGTTGAATATCGACAGCCAGTGCTTTTTTGTGTTCTGGATTTTTCCGATTAAAAAACGACTGCAATCACACAGGTGAAACCAACGAGATAATTAATATGGAGAGTGATCGGCGGGCGGCGCCTCACCACTTCGAATTGCAGACATTGGAGGACTTGGCCCTAACCACCTAATTGGTGGGCACGGAAAGAGATTTTTGATAAGTTTCGACTGTGAATTGCAAACACCCGTTTCAAAAATCTCTCTACATGGCCAAGTTTTTAACCGATCCAGGCAATCATCACTTCATTTGATAGCTAAAGAAACGCGGAATACGCTCATTCAAATTCTTTTCCTTGAATATGCAGGCAAATGTTTGCAACCAAGCATAACGGGCAACGAAGTGCGCCTTTGAAAATATTGCGTATTTTTATGTTCCTTGTCAACAGAGTGAGCTGTTTCAGCTGTTATTAAAAAATTTCTGCTGTAAGGTGTGATCGACCTGTGAGAAAGTTGTAGGTGAATGTATTTTCTTTCGATTGACACCAAAATCACCTTTTTTGATGACTGTTGAGCTGAGCCCCCAGAATCTATTGCTGAAATGTGCGAAAGTTCTCAAACTTTGCAGAAAAATGCGCGCCCATGCAACATTGCACGGTCTTTGGATGAATATATTTCCATTGTATTGACAGCTCAGTTGTCGAAAAGTTCGAGGAATCTTTTTGCACTTTTAGGGGACTCCGAAAACGTCGAAATCGGCCCAGCTATTTTGGTTTCACAATCGATTTTCGACTTTGGAAAAAAACGTTTTCGCATTTACTTTATTACTATTAAAACTTTACATTACGCACTATTTCGTTCTGCCAACCAAAGGCAAAGGGCGAACCCATCCACCAGACTGTTGACACAGGCTGGTTCGTCCATCATCACTCCACTTGACACGTCGTTGGTATTGGAAAATACCTGACAAAAAGACTGCAACCTGCAACACACACGGCTGAGACGAATGGTTTTGTTTTTCGTTCGCCGTGCGCAAGCAGCTGCGCGCTTCCGATCAGCGCCGGTTCCGATGTAATTTAAGTTTTGGAAATGACTCGGCCAAGAGGAAATAAGCACAGCACGCCTGACGCTTGCTGGCACACCTGACACCCGTGAATCGCAGCTCAACGCCAACGATCTTCTTCTTTGCATAGGCAGGGATGCTCACAATCTTTAGCTTGCGGGTTTGCTGCGGTCACCTGTTTCGCCTTGGCAGTGTCGTTAGACCAGATTTCTTAGCTGTACAATGAACTTGATTCACATAATCGAACCGAACACATTTATGAAAAGCAACACCTTGAAGAATAACTTACTTTTTGTCGGACAATCTGCCAGCGGAACGCATCTTCGTAATTCCGTGCAAAAGATCGTGGAAGGGACGCAGGTTTCCATACATGATTCCATTGAGCCGAGTGGGGTACATTTCTTCTTCCATCCACAGAATCTAACAAATGGCATTGAAAGATTAAATTTTACAGAATGCTTTACAGTCCGCAAATGGTGGAAACAGAAGATTCTGATTCTGTTCTGGCACTGTCGCAGGGTACTTCGAAAGGCCAAGCAGTAATGAATGTCGACAAGAAACCGTTACAAATAACACACCGACGGCCGATGCATGATTTGACTCCGACCAGTATGATGGTTACAACATGACTGATTTGCAGGCGTACAGTGCGTAAACGACAACTTTTAACATCCACATACCTACTTCTCTTTTGCAAAATGCCGAAAATACTTGTACTGTAGGAATAGAGATTTTCGAATAAGGAATATTGAATCGTGCTTCAGATCTGAGGAGAATGAGATTCGTTCCAGCAAAAGTTAAGTTAAACTTACATTTGCTTGAAATATGTCTTTCCCACAATGGCTGTGACAGCATAATTTCAAAGGGCAACACATTTTGACAATTTAGAATCGAAGAAATATGCGCTTTCCTTTTAGCTAATGCAAATTGTAGCCTTCCGTGTTAACCCTTAATTACGGGGTGACATCTGTAGATGTCGGGTTTGCAACACCATAAGTACGGGATGGGTTTGGAAAAAAATATATGAAATTTTTTTTTCTCGGTAAGCATGAAGCTGCATTTTTCCTCTACTCGTTTCAATTTCTACAAACTGAATATCTGGAGCAGAACATGGTGAAACTTCCAGTCGCTGGGTGACATCTACAGATGTCGGTTTAATTTTTCAATTTTTTATTTTTATTTTTTATTTTTTGAGAAAACGGTGCTTCGTAGACGATTTCTGACAACTCTCAACCCCCCTGGCATTACCCCCACCCCATCTGATCTCATTCATCTACGTCGTCTGACGCAAAAATCGTCAAAATCGGACCAGCGGTTCAGGAGATAAAAAATTCGTCCAGAGCATTGGTATCATATGTTATGAAAGTACAGAAAGCATTCTTACTGGAGTGAAGATCCACGTGAGTTGCTTTGGACAGTATACTGCCAGTTGTCATGAATCCAACATGTCCAGAAGACGCAGAAAACTGATTCGCCACGAGGTAATCGGAGTGGAGCGTGTCACGAATGATCCAATAAAACACAAGTTCTTGTTGAAATTTCGAATTCACTTTCTAAAATCCCAGGAACCTCTATGTCAGTCTTCAAGGATACTGAATAAGAGCAGAAGGTTCTCAAGGTCAGGAAGTTATGAACAAAAATGACTATGTCCAGAAGACGACAACTGTTTACTCTCTCAGGTTCATCCGAGTGTGGTAACGAACAAAGCACCCCACACACAAGTTCACTTTGCATTTCCTGCAAGCCGTCTTGGGTTGGGACCTGGTGTTGTTTGCCGTACAAACTGGGCATCGACGCTGGTGATCTGTCGGAATGACCAAATGGTCAACTCCGTCTAATCGGCCAGTGGGGTCGATCCTCACTGGACGTCGGACCAAGGGGCCTTGTTGTTGGGTACTGAATGCTGCCAACTCCTCAATCAGACTCAGACGGAAACATCGAAGATCAAGAAGACCTCCGTCTCTTTGATACATCACGAAAGCATTGTAAATGGCCTGATCAGTAAGATGAAAGAAAATTCTTTGTGTCCATTTGGAATATTTCCTCTTAGCGCAGTAGCTAGAAACTGCACGGTCGGCTTTGTCCACGTAGCCCATACCTGCTGTGTAGGCTTTTGCGACATCAGGCTTCAATGGAGCTCCTTCTTCATCGACATAAACACCAGATGGAGTTGGGGTTTGGTCTGTTGACAAAAACCAAACTTCACGGCGGTCTCGCCAGACAGTTGCTGTCATGTCGCCTTTGGTACGAGAAATGACTTGTCCCAATTTCATTCTGGGCTGATTCAGGAGAAGCTTCGGGGTGTCTTTGCGATTTTTTCGCAGTGTTCCCGTCGCGTTGAAGCCATGATCCAGCAACTTTTCAAACAGGTCCGGAGATGAGAAAAAATTATCCATGAAGAGTTTGTGGCCAAGACCATCAAATTGTTGCACCATTTCCAGTACCAAAGTTGTAATGGTGCTTTCGTTGGGGTTTAGAGCAGCCTGAGGATCCCTGCCTAGATACACTTTCATATGTGGAGTGTATCCTGACGAATCGCTAACTTTGAAGATCTTGACCCCCCACTGTTTCCGTTTCTGAGGGATATATTGCTTGAATCCTACCCTTCCCTTAAACTTTACCATAACTTCATCAAGGGCAAGGGCTTCTGTCAACTCTGCTTTGGATAAAAAGTTCTCGTTGAACATTCTGAACACGTCCCTCATTTTCCAAAAGCGGTCTGTGTTGTGACCAGCAGGTGGTTGCTCATTGTTCACGAATCTGAGGTGACGCATGATTTCAAAGTAGCGGTCTTGGGGCATAGTCTTTTTGATGAAGGGTGATGCCAGCAGCTCACGAGTGGACCAATAGTCCCGAACTTCATCTTTTCTGTCGTGTCCCATAAGCAATGAAACTGACAGGAATGTCAGAAAATCAAACTCTGTGATGTCTTCCCATTGTTTATGTTTGGATATGTCCGGGTCAGGTGGGTTGGGAGTACTGATAAACCATTGGTGGTGGCTCCTGTTTGTCTCCCGAACCACGAGACCCAAAATATCGGGAGTTATAAACTGTTCAAAGTAAAACAAAGGCTTCTGAACGATTCCTGGTCTGACTATTACCGGTGGTTTGGTGAACACAAACCTTGCTGGGGTGTCATTTACTGTGGTTGGATGCCACTGATGCCGGTTTGGAGCAGCAGGACCGGCAGCCGGGATGGGTGCAGGAACTGGCACAGGAACGGCGACAGGAACTGGCACAGGAACGGCGGCAGGAACTGGCACAGATACGGCTGGAGGAACTGGCACAAGAACGGCGGTGGGAATTGGCGCAGGGACGGCTGCAGGATCTGGCAGAGGGACGGCTCCAGGATCTGGCACAGGGACGGCTGCAGGAAGAGAAATAGGAATGGTTCCAGGAAGATCAAGACGGATGCCTGTAGACACCGCTACAGGGATTACTGCATGGATGACGGAAGTGTCACCCGAAACTGCCCCATCTTGAGAATGGTCACACTGAACTTCCATTTCCTCCACATTCGGATCACTCTCGTAACTCTCAAAATCGATCTCCATTGATTCGTCATCACTATCACCAATTTCGCTGTCTAAGTCACTCACTGGTGTTGCTGGCGCCTTATCCAGGGCCTCAGAAATTTCGTCTCCAGAGAGAAATCGAGCCATATCTGACGGATTCCAAAACTCCACTGAGTCAAAAATTGGCACCGGCGCATTGGGCTTATAATTTGGCTTGCCGAATCGCGACAAAAATCAAAAACAAACGTTGCTGGGGTTGACGGAAGTCATATCAAATGCTTTCGACACCCGAAACTGCCTCCATATCATGTGCAGCAAAATTCAGCGACAGTAAACAGAAACTCAGATTTCAATCGCTGATTTCTCAGATTTTCATTTTTGAGTGCTTCATTTAGAAAAAAGAATGGCACCGCCTGCATTTTTTAAACCGCTTTTTTTGGAAAATCATGCTTATTGCATCAGTAAACCGAGTCGGGTTAATTGGTTTCGATCAGATTTCTGGCGCCTTTGATGCAATGCAATTTCAAATGCATTTCCCTTGTGATTATTCGCCGCCAGACAGCATCAACACATGCTGCGAAAAAATGGGAAATGCGAGATTCGGTTTGGTTATCGAAGACAATTCAGTGGAGGGCCTAGATGACTTTGCGGCGTCCATGTCAATTTTCGCAATATTCCAACCGCCAAACCAGGACCTTTAATTTTGCTGACCTATGGAGATGTCACCCCACATTTGTCTCTTCACACCTACCCCGACATTAAGGGAAATAAAAACTTTTACACTTTTTTATGGTTTCCATTTAAGTGGATAAACCTATGCGGGTTTGGGCAGTATTCCATCGAAATCCACGTGCAAATGTCCCGACCAGCAAGGAGCGGGAAAAAGATCCTTGTCATATGTAAAAGAAATGAGGCATCTCCATGGCTGGTTTGTTGGCACAATACATTTTCCGTTACTGCATTTGTCGCAAGAATAACATGGGACGCACAATGCAATAATGTACCTATTTGAAGAGTGGCGGCGGAATTTATGTAGGAAGTCACACATGTTAAATTTGCAACTGCTCAGATTTTAGAAAAAACTCAATGCCGCAGAAATTAAAGGTCCTCTTTTTCCTGAGGTCAAAAATTGACACCTCCGTAAAGCTTTATTGGAATCTAGCGCTTTAATTTCCATCGTCTGCATGAGATTAAAAAGTAAGAAAAAACGTTTCGGAGGCAACAGTTAACTGGGAAAAACACATGTGAGTACATTAATTCCGAAGTCACTTACAGCTCATTCCATTTGAAGAAAAAAAACTGCTTCTCACTTTTCCATTCAAACATTCAGCGAAACTTTGATTTCTGTGCCGAATCCCCAGTTCTCTGTCGGCTTTTCATTGTTGCAGGAATTCTGCTTATCCTCTAGGCATGCTTGTGAGCATTCTCAGCTCATATCTTCAAGTGGAATGAGCTGTATATGCACCCATTTGTACATTATTGTTTTTCCCACTATTACCAGTAAGATACTCAACAGCAGAACAGTACAACAACTTACAAATAATTCCAGCCACAGTGGTCTTTCCACATGAGTGATCGACACATTTCCTTGCAGCAAACACTAAATGCTGGACATTCTCCGCTCGTTGGAGCACTGCAAGTCATCAGAGTGTCGTAATCCCTGTCCCTTTCAAGCTTATCACACATTGCTAGTTCATTGTTGGGGATCTTCATGCCTTTGTAGCAGATCTTGTGCCTTCCAGCTGCAATTTGGATAAGAGATCGAAGATGCTTAAATCTAATGAGGATGTGGCTGGATTAACCATATCTTGTGGGATGGAATTTTGAAGCACCCCTATTTCACTGAGGTGGATGAGCACGAGTATTTCAAGATGCCCACGAGATTTGACACAACACCTCCATTTGCAATAACAGCAAAATAAAAAAAATAAAGTTATGTATCGGAGAGAGTGAGAGAGATAAAAAGAAAAGATGAGTGCGGGGAAGGTGGGAAGGTAGGATAGAGGGGATACTGAGGAAGATAGAGGGGGGATGAAGAGAGCTAGAGAGGGTGAAGGTGGATAAGGAGGGGGTGAACGAGAGACAGGGAGGGAAAAGAAAGAAAGAAAAGTGATGGACAGAAGTCCCAAATATACCGACACATATAGACTTTTTTAGCACAAAAGGTAGAATTTACTGTTTACAGAAACACAGAGACATATCTCGTATACAATGTGGACCAAACTGCTACCTCAGATAAAAAAAAAATTGAATTTTTAAACGCCTTTTAACCACCATCAATAAAATTCTTTCTTGCATGGTATTTACGTGTTGTGTTCTACCGAATATGCCGCCCAAAGCGGAATGCTTTAAGACAGCCGAAAAATACGCCGACACATGAACTGCTATTTCCCGCATATTTACAGTCGTAAACTTTGTGCAAAACGGTCAATCGACCTGTCCTGCTTTTCGTCATCCAAGAAGATTTTCTTTTTAAAGAGGATTTCATCAATTACTTTAAGGCAGAAAGTAACTTTAAGTCAAAAGTAACCTCAAAATAGAAGCAGAAGTTTACGGAGTTTGAAATCTGGTCAGCAATGAGGAATTTGAAAATGATAATTTCAGCCACAACCGGAAATGAACATTTGCCAAACTCTTTCCTACGAGTACAAGCGTGCGAGAATTTTTCACGCTCGACACAAACTCAACCGGTCACTCCAAACTGTTTGGGCCCAACCTTCACAGCCAACCATATTGTTCTTGACAAAAATGCAGAGTTTTTTGGCTGTTTTTGAATTCTCGGAGCAACATGTTAGTCTAATCCTTTTATTTTCAAACCAGCGTTCAGGCCCGCAATTCAATTCAATTCAATTCTCAAAAATTCATTCAAATCGTTGGCACAACTTTCCAATTTTAATTCAGATGCTGAATGGTATCAAGTCTATAAACACGATCCGTGAATGCCTTCAATTCAATAATTTAATCTCATTCAATTCGCGAACGTTCCCAATTCCATTAAAAATGGACGTTCTCAATTTGATTCAACCCGAGAGTGCAAAAATCTTTCGTGAGTTATTTCAATTCATTCGGTGAATGCGTCAATCACTCGGCTATGCCTTCAATTCCCATTCTATTCGGAAGTTATCTTTGTTAAAAGGCAAAGGCGGCGATGGGAAATTATCACATCCACATGTATCAGAAACGACAATATCTGAAGAAGTAATTGAAATCAGTGTATGAGAAGACATTAAAATTGTCAGCATGGGGAAATCTTCATTCTGCGGAATTGAACTCTTTCGTCGGGGAGATGATGTCAGGAATAAAATTTACTCCGGAGCAAATGTATGCCCCTGCCTCACCATTTTCAAAAATGGCAGGGCAGGATCACGCTTTTACTCTGGAGCAAATTTTATTCCTGACAGCATCTCCCCGCCGTTTCATTCGTATTTCAGTAAAAATGTGTTTCATACTTACCCTTGCCAGTGCAGCAATTGCCGCCTCTGTCGCAATGCGAGTCATGCAAGCAATGCGAATGGTGGAGAACGCCGATGTGAGTTGATGCCAAAACACAAGGATCAGTTATCGACGCATTGCTCTGTTGTTTGATTCAAGAATAAGAAAAATGAATGTCGTGAGACCAGCGGTGCAAAACACTCTCATAGCCCAATATTTACAGTGAGAGTGGGCGAAAACTCAAGCCAGACGGTTTTCTGGACGGACTTGGATAGTTTGTTGAAAAGAAATAACAGTTGATTGTCGCAGTAACTGGAAACGGATTTCCGACGTGGTCAGACAGAATTGCACAGATTCTGTACCTCAGCCAAAACGCTTTAAACGCTTTAAACGCCTGTTATAAGCGTATTGCCTCAGCTAACTATCCTATTGCATTTCAGTATTGAACCTTTATGTAATTTTAATAAATTTCTTTGAATGTCGTATGATTTTTCCATCTGCCACGATGAATGCATTTTGAGAAGCAGTCCAGCTGAGAGCGTTTCGCGCGTTTCGGCCCAACCAAGTGCAAGATTTAAATTCCAGTGATGTGGTCTTGTTTCAGCATAAGAGATTGTGTTAACTCTGTCCTTTGTCGATATCTTTTTCACATCGGCAACTTTCACCAATCCGGATCTATGCATGCTTGGCAAGCATTGTTTGTTTGTGGCAAGTACTCGTATTGTTTGTTGCGATTGTCACTGGCGGTGGAATTAACCTTCTAATTGCGAATTTTTCGGATTTTAGTAAAACAATAATCCATGCTGCAGAAATTAAAGATCCTCTTTAACAAGCTCCACTCAAGATCCTCTTTAACAAGCGAGGTCAACAACTGACGCTTTAGTATTGACGAGTTAGGTGTCGGCATTGTTCTGACTTGGTCCAGTTGGTGGCTTAGACCGCTCCGTTACTGCTTGTACGAGAGGAGAAATTAAAAGGCCTACATGGGGAATCCAATTTCAACAGTGTCTGATGCAGTTTCACGCCTTACACGAATATCATGACGTGACTCCGACGGATGTTAGCATTGACTCTTTATGGCGCCTGGGAAAGAATAAGTGAACTCCTATGTGCTGATAATTTTGGAAGGATTACATAATAACAATCACGTAACTGGTAAAACTGGATTTTCTATCTGCTGCAAACAACAACTTACTACATTAACATTAATTTTCTATCGCAAAACGCAACAACTTTTTAACATTTATTTTCTATCGCAAAACGCAAAAACTTTCTATACATTAACATTAATTTTCTATCGCAAAACGCAACAACTTTCTATACATTAACATTTATTTTCTATCGCAAAACGCAACAACTTTCTATACATAAAACATTAATTTTCTATCGCAAAACGCAACAACTTTCTATACATTAACATTTATTTTCTATCGCAAAACGCAACAACTTTCTATACATAAACATTAATTTTCTATCGCAAAACGCAACAACTTTCTATACATTAACATTAATTTTCTATCGCAAAACGCAACAACTTTCTATACATTAACATTTATTTTCTATCGCAAAACGCAACAACTTTCTATACATAAACATTAATTTTCTATCGCAAAACGCAACAACTTTCTATACATTAACATTAATTTTCTATCGCAAAACGCAACAACTTTCTATACATTAACATTAATTTTCTATCGGCAACATGCAACAACTTTCCAACATTAACATTAATTATCTATTTGCAAAATGCAACAACTTTCTAAACATTAATTTTCTATCTGCAGCAAACAAACTTACTACATTACACACTCACTACATTTCTGCAACAACTTACAAACTTTTCTCGCCCAAGGAGGGCATTAATGTCGACAACAATAATACAAGTCGTACCTTGTCCTGGCACGCGTCCTTCACACATTTCTTCTCCTGTTCACAGTAGACCTGCGAAACGGGGCAAGTCACGCGATAGTCGGCATTGGCACAACTATGACTCAAGGGAACACAAGTGTTCAACTTGGCACAGAAGACCTGAAAAATGAGAGAACAGAAATTAAGACTGCTGCAAAAATATTGAGAAAAGATTCCAAGCAGTTGCTCTGGCGCTTATTGCTGGAAAGAATTTGACCTGCATGGTCGAAAGGCGTGCAGTTTGTGCACGACACCCGTGCGGCATATCTGATTGGTGCAGAATTAGAAAGGATGCATGAAGAATTCAATTCGGATTAGGTAAAAACGGCCGGGTTGAAAAAGGGTAACATTTTTCAATTCGCAGCTTACGTTGAGTGCAACCAACTTCTGGGGCTTGATTTGCATTTCACCTTTCCGTTTTTCTTAATGACAGCTAACGAAACGTGGCCTTGCCCCAATCCACACTGCCACTGCTTGCTGTCAACCAATTGCTTCATATCCGCCTATAAGGATCGGAACAGGAAACGATGTTCTCGTATCCGTGTATTATTAGCTGTTGGTTGAAAAAGTTCAACCGAAAAAAAGATTCCAAGTTTGTTCTCTCATCTACTGGACACGATTTATTCAGCAAATGGAGACGCATCTCGAAAAGATTCCAAGTTTGCTCTCTCATCTACTGGACACGATTTATTCAGCAAATGGAGACGCATCTCGAAAAGATTCCAAGTTTGTTCTCTCATCTACTGGACACGATTTATTCAGCAAATGGAGACGCATCTCGAAAAGATTCCAAGTTTGTTCTCTCATCTACTGGACACGATTTATTCAGCAAATGGAGACGCATCTCGAAAAGATTCCAAGTTTGTTCTCTCATCTACTGGACAGTGGACACGATTTATTCAGCAAATGGAGACGCATCTCGAAAAGATTCCAAGTTTGTTCTCTCATCTACTGGACACGATTTATTCAGCAAATGGAGACGCATCTCGAAAAGATTCCAATTTGTTCTCTCATCTACTGGACACGATTTATTCAGCAAATGGAGACGCATCTCGAAAAGATTCCAAGTTTGTTCTCTCATCTACTGGACACGATTTATTCAGCAAATGGAGACGCATCTCGAAAAGATTCCAAGTTTGTTCTCTCATCTACTGGACACTTTATTCAGCAAATGGAGACGCATCACGAAAAGATTCCAAGTTTGTTCTCTCATCTACTGGACAGTGGACACGATTTATTCAGCAAATGGAGACGCATCACGAAAAGATTCCAAGTTTGTTCTCTCATCTACTGAACACTGGACACGATTTATTCAGCAAATGGAGACGCATCACGAAAAGATTCCAAGTTTGTTCTCTCATCTACTGGACACGATTTATTCAGCAAATGGAGACGCATCACGAAAAGATTCCAAGTTTGTTCTCTCATCTACTGGACAGTGGACACGATTTATTCAGCAAATGGAGACGCATCTCGAAAAGATTCCAAGTTTGTTCTCTCATCTACTGGACAGTAGGCCCTATTTATTCAGCAAATGGAGACGCATCTCGAAAAGAGCCTGACCCAAACCTCCAAATCTGATCAAATGCAAAACTAAAGAAAATTTGTGCAACACTATCGATAGGCCTTATGAGCTCCAAGGAGAGATGTTTATGGAAGCAATGCGTAACAATTACGAAGTTTCGTATTTCCCATGCATAAAAACAACATGCAACTTCCGTTGTAAACATTTCGACCAAAAGTCCCAGATAAAACGGCATAATGGTTCAGTGTTGACCATAAACAACATTGATGGTCTGAGATAGTTAAGTAAATTTTCTAGAGAGAAACCCTCTGATATGTGTTAGAACTTTCTCTTGAATTAAAATTGGTATTGGCCACTTGTAAATGTCGAAAAATAAATAGGTAGGCCAACCATGTTTATTTGGGAAATAGTCAAAAATTGTAAAAATCGTCATTGGGAAGCAGGAAAATAATGAATGCGAAAATTTGGTATCTTTGTTTGTAAACAGTGAAAAACGAATAGGCATTTTTGGGAAAGTGCGAAAAAATGGATAAGTGCCAATCTGTATTTGTTTGGGAAATAGCAAAAACTGAATGGGGACATTTGCTTGGTGGATGATACTTGAGACGAATACTTGGCACATTACCACTTGCTATTTCGTTGTGCAGCTTACCTCCTTGTCCTTACATTTCTTATCGAAATATCCAGGATTGCACAGTTGTTCCGTTAGACATTTATTGTGCATTCGACAGAAAACCTACCGAATCAAAATGGGGAAGTTTAAAATCGCGGAACCACAGAGGTGGAGTAATCAAGACTTTACTGAACTTAAAGAAACTAATGGCATATCGACTATGATTGCTGCTGGACGAGGGTTAGCCTATTTCTTTAATGTTATGCGAAATGAATTGGCTCTGGAGTGACACAGGTATACGGAGCTTATCAAAAGTCTACGAACATGAGATTTCATAATTAACTCAGGCGCTATTTAGAATCAATGGCAGAATGCGCCGCAAAACATCATGACACTCGTGCGAGGCGTGAAGTTCACCAAGCCCTGTTGAAATGTGATGGCCCCTGTGTTAAGCGGTACTTTAAAATTTCTCCTATGTTCGAGGACTATTGACAATAAGCTCGTGTAAACAGCATAAGGCGGCTGGAAAAGAGCAGCAAAACAGCATAACAAACATTCATGTTGTAATAAAGAGTTTGAACGCACGGAAAGTTAAATGGCTCCACTGCGAACAGCCAAGCGCTGCAATTCTGCACAATTTCTGAGGTAAAAGTGTGAACCAAGAGTTTAATGGCTCCACTGCGAACAGTCATGTGCGAAAATTCTGATTGATTTGAACCGATAGATCTCAAGACTTGAGTCCTCATCAACAGAGCGGAAATTGATGCAAAAGTGATCTGCTCCTGAAAACCGAGATCGAATTTGCTCTTGAGATGACCCGATCGAGACCCAACGTGAGTCACCCTGAGAAAACCCTTATAATTCTGTTTTGCTGTAAAAAATACCGAAAAAATATGATTGCTGCCACTTTTTCAGAAAGGTCATTTTCACGTTTAAAACTTGAATTTGGAATTGGGTATGACCAAAATTTCAGTGAGGCACCCCATGAAACAGAATAATTTAGCTACTCCATTCATTTATTTCATGCAATCCAACATTCCATTTAACTTCTCTGCAATAAAAATGAGTCCACTCTGGAGACGTCTAACTATGTTTCGTTAAAATTGTTAAATTTAAGTCAAATTTTACAGATGTTTTCCTTTTTCGAAACTGGGGATGGCTTAATAAAGGTATATGTTTCGCAATGTGACAGAGACATTTGTCTTTTTCCTGTTATTGGGAAATATTTCAATGAATGCACAATCAATGTGCGCCTCAGGGGGCAAGCGATCCAGAGTGAAGGCTTCTTTGGACATGAAACAGTCTTGAAAAATGGAAACAGCCTTCAAATCGACAATCCATCACACTTTAGGCAGATAAATACAGGTATAGTGAAGTTAGCCACATATGGCACCCAAAGCGTCCAAATATTCGTAATACTCTTTCATGGTCCCCACGCTTGTTGGAGTTGAGATAGTTTTACTGGTTCTGATCCGCTGGGTCATTTTTGACCAATTCAAATACCTTCAACCCTTGCCTTTGTGCTCTATACGTGTGGAGATCTTTGAGGCCGCTTGAGAAAAAATAGAGATCGTTAATTATTGGATCACCAGTCGCAAAACAGCTCAAAAGCGAGTGCAAAACAAGAAACGCGAAAAGAGGGGTTTCTTCACAGAGTCCTGTTGGGGATATCTACGGTCGTAACTGCGATAAAAAAAACAGGTGAGTGAATTGCTCGTTCGCATTTTTTAAGGGAAGAAGGAGTGAAGTGCTGGAATCCTGTTACTGACCTTGCCGAATTCGCAGAATTCAGGGCGTTGCATCGGAACAGTCGGTCCACATCCAAAAGGTCCTGGATTACACGTCATCGTTTTATCGCAGAAACTTGTTCCTGGTTGGCAGGTGATAGGCTGCTCACGACCATCTAAACACATTATGCTGACACAATCGTTCTTGCTTCCTCCGGTACAATACGTGTAACCTTCTGTACAAAGCATGTCCGATTTTGACAGTCCCTTGGCTTCTACTGGGCATTCGTTAACCAAACATGCGTTAACACTTTTACAGTAGAACTGGAAAATATAGGGAAAGGTCCCCAATTATGCAATTCTCTCAGATGAAACTGTCAGAGCTGGGAGAAAAAAACTGGTATCAGAAATTTGTTAGGCCGACGAATAACATAGGCCTATGTAAGCCCAACATGCGGACATCTTTTTAGCAGTAGCGCTTTGGCAGTAGGTCTGGTATAGTTAGTTAGTGAGGCCAGTATATAGGTTTGGCAGAGAGGCAATTCGGGTAAAAAGGCATAGGCCCTACTGTTACCATATTTCTTTATTTCTTTTTCGCAAAGAGCATGGAACAATCTCTGATCGGTCAAAGGCTGAAAAACAACCAAAAAGAAAAAGAAAACAGCTTGGTCCACGGAATGCTTTCGTTGCAGAATCAACAATCGGATGGCAAAATCCATTGAGATGTGAGCCTGCGAAAATTTACTTTACGATACTCGAAGATGACATTTGAATCCGCGCATGATGCCCATAACGAACTGTTTGTTAAATTAATTTGTTACTGTGCGAATTTTATAGAGAAATGTACAATTTTTTACAAATTTTTTATAAATTTTACATTTTTTTACAAATTTTACAATTTTTTACGAAATTTTTACAAAATACAGAACTGTACAAAATTTGTTTCTGTTTTAACGAACTGTTTGTTAAATTTGTTAAAAACGCAGCATCCCAGCTGGTGTCGCACTAATTATTTCACTCGAGTTTTTCTGCCGGAGTGTGCAAAAACAGAAATCATCTCCGAAATATATTTCGAACACAAATCGATCTCCATGCATCAAGACTTTTATGTGTGTCGGGCCACAGAAGATTCTTCATAACTTTCAAGCACAGAGCATTAGAAATCCGAAACTCGTTTGCACCGCAACGCTTTTTATCATAACGGAGTTCACCTCGCGGCATTTACCAGATTGGAAGTTCCCGTACTTTAGAATCAAGACATTCACAATAGGTACACAGGGCTTCATTTAAGGTTTTCCCAGGGGAAGCATTTCTCTGGGAAGGATTTGCGCAAAGCCCAGTCGGGGGTTCTGGAGGCTGAGTCTCCGGTAATTGCGTCTGGGACGGGTGCCCAGAGTGGGGTTCGAAGGAGCAAAAGCTCAAGAAATGTTGAAATTTAGGGTTGATTTTGCAGGATTTTTCAGGGTGCAATATTTGTGTTGGAAAACAAACCTACCTCAAAGAGTGAGCCAAAAGCGTATACCAGGGGCGGAAACGAACCGCTGGGTTCATTTCTCGGCAAGGGGGCAATTGCTACCATTTCCTGCTACTCCAAAAATGACGACCCTGCTAATTTGACCGGAACTTTTGCAAAAACGTGAAGGGGAGAAACTTGAAATTTTGCGGGAAATGTGGCATATTTTCCATACTTTTCCTGAACTCACCCTCCCTGTTCTGCAATTGAAAGATATCCCTTGCCCAACAACGAGTCCGATCTGACAGAGGCCCACAATCAAGAAAACCACGGATGTCAGGTTCGATTGGAATGGTTTGCAGAGACGCTTCCATCCTGGAGTGTTGGTCTTCAATGAAAGCCTCAATTCTGTGGGTGTAAAAAATAGAACGCGCGAATAAACATGAAATTTTTACCTGAAGGACCGAGATAACTCCATGCTTACCCTTCTTCGACGTTCTTCGGAGGTGATCATTTTTGACGGACTGATCATTTACATCTGTCGGTCGTTTCAATACCTAGCTAATTGTTTTATCAGTTCATTAGTTTTCATTATATTGTGCGTTGCTATTGCCGATTTAGGCCTATTTGACCAAATTTTTGTTTTCATTCATTTGCACATTTTGAATCCATTTGATTTGATGATCAGTTATTTTTCATTCGTATGTACACATGCTACGGGTGTTTAAGACTTCTATACTTTAGCAGCTCTTTATTCTTTTGCGTGCACTGTAGGATTTATTCAATTAGAGTTTGTTCAATTTTCATTCGATTTTCATAGCTGTCGGCTCTTTTGAATTGCAATAATTCTCGTCACTTTTGTTTGCGTTTACGAGTCCTGCCATCTTTCAAAATAAACAACATTTTGGCCTTCGTTATCAAAAAATGAAGATGGAAAAGGGATTCGGAGGCCACAAGAATATTCGGCTTCATTTAGCAAAATTGGATTAACTATGCAAAATTGGCTTCTGATTGGGATAGACCTTTTAAAAGGCATCCATACATTGCTTCCCAATTTCAAATTTCCGACAAAAACATCTGATAATGATTCCGCAAAAACGCGTTACGAAATCGTACGTAGTGCTATACCAGTGGCTGGGTTGCAGTGTATCATTTTGGGGACAAAATATTGAAAGCTTCTGGAGTACTGCCAATCTCTGAGGAGCTTGTTCACTCATAAATTTCCGACATTCCATGTTGCTTATTTTTATTTGAAAAAAAATGACGATAGTGCTCGGTTTCATGAGTGCTGCGCTAGAGGCAGGCCTAAAACGCAGTTCGAATAGGTACCAGGAAAAAAACCCATCTTGCATGAAGCCACTGAGAGAGTTGCTGACCAAATAAAGAAAGGGGATCAAAGGATGTCTTCCAGAAAATCCTTTTACCGCAAACCTTTTCTCCTGGATTTTGCCCCACGCGTGCTTCACTGGCTTGTGTTATACCCGTTGACACAGGGGTTGCTTTGGTTTCAAGAGTTTCGTGTTGCTTCGGAATTAAGATATCTCCTTTCCAAGCCATATAGGGGGTATCTTTCGAAATTTTCCACATGAACTGTCAAACCCGGCCGAAGCTCACGAATACTTGAAAACTCCCACCAAGTTCAATTTCCCCGTCATCGCCACTTCGACGTTTTCTTGATCCTTTGATAGGAGGATTGGAGTGCTTAGTGCAAAATGTTCCACGATCAAAAGCAAAAGGAATAGTGATTAGACATGTTACCTTCTTCCATTGTGGCTCCTTACTTCTTTACCTGAGCGAATTTCACACATTCGTGGAAATCACGGAACACAATTAATTAACACTTCTCAGTAAAATCCTCCGACATTTTTAGATGCAAAATGCAAAGAAACTAATGAATGCTTTTCAATGCAACTGCGGGGCGGCAACTGAAGCGAAATTTAAATTCCATATTCTTGAACCATACTCTGATGGGATGGCGTGAAATTAGTTGCAAGGAACATGCAGATTTGGAGATATGTTATTCATGCATCAAATCATTGGCTTTCGTCCGACCAGGCAGATTGGCAAACTTTTATTATTCTGGTTGGTGAATAATCGAATGATTTGTCTGGGACCTAAGTTCCTATAGGTCCCAGACTAATTCCTAGGTCCCATAAAGTTCCAAGGTTCCTAAAACATTCCTAGGTTCTAGATAGAAAACCTAGAGTTCTAAGACATTTCTAAGATACACGTATTTCCACATATTGCAAATTTAGGGTCCAGTGTTAAAAGCGACCAAGTGCATCGCCGCCAACTTGTATAACACATTTTCCCTGCACTTGTCATCGATCATAATTGACTATTTGCATGTCCGTTGATTTGAGTGTGACAAAACATGAACATTTATTGTCAACACGTATTGCCAATGTCAAACCATTGTGTATAGATTCAAGGTAAGTGCGGCATTTCAAAAAAAAAAAAAGATCTGAAACAGCAATCCAACATCATGAATCAGAAAAATGGCGGAAACGCCTGTGGCTGCGCCACTGTCGCCGCTTCGTGGCGACCCCAAATAGGCCACTCCATATTTCCACCTACGTCCCTAAACCTGTTCTGTTCTCGTTTTTTGCCTTCTGAACATTCATCGTTGAGTACCACTTTGATAAAATCATTCCCGCAAATATAAATGCGAATTGTCGTCAAAATGTCAGCAGGTAAAGGTTCAAAATCTTTGAAAACCCCCAAATTTACCCCCTTTCACGGGAAAAAACAGCACTTTTCATTTTTTCCAGGCGAGCCGTCGCGAATTACGAATACACTTAGGCCCTGTATGGAGTCGACTCACTCAAAAATTCAATCATGTGGTCATGTCCGACCGTCTTGCTTGCTGCTTCAGAAGTTGCGGAAGAAATAAAAATTTCTGAACAACGGCAACGGCAAGATTTTTGAGACGTGTTACGTGAAAAGATGAGTCCAGCACAAATGAAGGTTTCACATATGAATAGTGTGGATTCTTGTTCTAAAAATGATGTTGGAGGGTTCGTTATCGAATGACAAGTGCTTTTTTTGCTGATTCTGAAAATTTTATCGCATCTGAAGAAAAAATCGTCAACATTTTTCATGTGTTTGATTTATTTGTTTGTGTTTACGTGTAATGGACATTTGCTTTGTTTTTTTATGCCAAGGTATCAGCTAGTGAGTATTCCATGCAAGATAATCAGGACAGAATACAAAGAAGCCCGGGTATTTGCTGTCTGACTGCAACTTTTTTAAGTTGGTTGTTGAAACGACACACTTGCAGTAATCACTCTTTTTCATGTACCTAATTTCCGCGTTCTTCCGAAAGTTAGACTGAATTTCGCATTGCACAAGAATCCAAGCGGTAGGATTTTTCATTATTCGGGACCAACACCGACAAAGGTACCCAATGAAATAGGCTCAATGGTCATAGACGAATCGAGTGTAGGTATACGAATATCAACTCCAGTGAAAATTGTAGTCCGAACACCTGTTCCCCTTTTGCTCCAACTTCCCAAAATGGGTCCAATGGGGGCTGCCACCTTTCTTGTGTGTGCATAAAACAAACTAGTGAGAAAACATTGAGATAATAAAACATGCAACGATCTCCTCATTTATCTGCTGCAATAAAATAAAACAACTATTCTCTTTGTTGCAGAGATAGGCCTGAATGAAAATCCTGGATACAACACCACGGACATAAAATACATGACTTGCGCGTAACAATGCTATTTTTCAGTGGAATATTCTGTTACCTGTTGAGGTACTCATGCGATTCTGATCGCACGTGGGTCAAATAATTCTTCATCAAAATTGGATGGAAAATATGCTCACTAAAATTCGCTTATGTGAAGTTGACCCCCAGTGTGCCCCCTCACTATTTTTCTCATCGTTTGCTCTGCTTTTGTGTCGGTTGACGCCCGGTTTTCAGCGTTTGCGCCGCAACCGTTTTCGAGATAATGACCATCAAAATGGGGGCCAACTTCACGTGAAGTTGCCCCCACTTTAATGGGTCAATGTCTACGAAACGCTGAAAATTTAACTCTAACCGCCGCAAACGCAGCGCAAACGATGGGCAAAAGAATTGTGAGATGGGCTAGTGGAGGGGGGCAACTTCACTTAGTTACGCCTGATACAAGGAAGATTCTGAGGAATAGTTTATGAATGGACATGTGAGAAACAATTGAAATACGAGAACTATGCCATGTCTGATTATTCGCGCTGACAACAACTTCTCTACAGCCAAACAATAGGGTCGCATAAATAATGGACTTCAAAATATCTCCTGTATTCGTATAGTTCCGGTCTGATATACCTTTTCGAATATTCAACCGCTTCAACGTGGCGATTTGCTGGGCCTACCTTACGAGGAGACAGAAGAAAACAACAAAGAAAATCCTTTCTTTTCCCGTCGCTGAGAGAAGAATGGAAAGGCAATGACCCGGCAGAAAACGAGAATGTCCTGCATGTGTATGAAATTTGTTGTGACGGATCCAGTGGCGCAAAGCGATTAGGATTTTGGGGTGCTCGGCTGGGAAAGCAAATCGGCATTATAGCGCGTCCACACATACGCGATTTTGTCGCGTTGTCGCGTCGTCGCGCGCGAAGACGTTGTCCGGTGCAACGACATTGCCGCACGTGTGAAGAACGAATCACCATGCAGAGTGTACTACACGCAAGGCGATGATGTCGCACCCGACAACTTTTACGCGCGCGACGACGCGACAACGCGACAAAATCGCGTATGTGTGGACGCGCTATTACTCTTTATTTTTTGTTTTTATTTTTATTTATTTACTCTTTTATTTATTTTATTCGCAAGATGCCGCATCCAGGTATGCCCTTTGCCCAATCATGGCTGAAAAAGTAAGGGGCCCTTACTTTTCAAGCCATGATTGGGTAACGAATTTTACTTCACGAATTGAAAAACTCAGATAAGAAAGTGTGAGATATTTGAAGCTTTGTGTCTAATCCGGTGAACTCGCATTGAAACGGTCTTTGTGGACCTTGAACAGAATATTGTACACTGCATCTGGAAGCGGATCTGTCTTCTTTCGCTCATTCTTTCGTCTGCCGGCTCAGGTTAAGTGTCGCAATTCTTCATTGTCGCTCGGGCAGTCGTGTCAAATCCGCAAAAGCCCGGAAAAATTAATTCGGTAAACGGCACAATTAGCAGCTGCTCGTTTTCGCATGTTGTGATTAATTTTCCGGAAGTGGTTTGCGTCTTGACTTTCAGTTTTTCCAACAATCTCCCTGACTGCCTGTCGACTGTTTTCAACTTCTTGCTTGGTGTCCGCTTGTTGCTTATGCAGCTTACGTTTTGATCACCTAATATTGCTCATTATCAATCTAATCTGATGCTTGGTGTTCGTATATAGCTTGTTAATCTTACAAAGTGGCATTAATTCGCTCATGCGCAGACAGCTTGAAATATAAATGCGCTTGAAAGAATCAACATTTTCGCATACTTTCATATTCTGACTTCAAAAACAAGCAGTTTGTCTCATCCCATCTCACAGGTTCCATTCCGGTAAAGTGTTTGGAACACTACATTTGTCGGTTTCAGGAGCATTACTGACATATTTGCCCATCGACCTCCATCATCTGCACGCTGACCGGAACAACTGTCCCTGCCCCATGTCTACGCCTATGGTGACATAAAACCTCGTGAGTGTCTTTTGGTGAAATGCAGCAGTGAGCTATTGATTTTCAATTTGGCGATCAATTCCAGTTCCACGAACGCATGTAGTCCGACGTCTTCCACGTTGCTGCAGTTTCCTTGTCCGGAACTCTAATTGCTCTGTAAACATCATTAGGCATATGCGGAAGGTGAATATCCTTCCAAAGTATCCGCAGTGAGGGAAACAGATTCTGCTACAGGCAGAATTGACTTCCTGAAATTGTTGAGGGCATTTACGAGAAGTGTGCAGGTCCGAAACGCGTGGGAACGTGGGTGGTTTGTGATTTCCTCTATGTAATGTTTCAACACTGCCGAGATTCGTCAATTTCAATACCACTTATCAAATCGCTCTATGTGGCAACAAGCCTGTCATTGTCAGCGTTTGTCAACAATCTCTTGTGTCCATCAGTTTGGAATATTACGAGGGCTGTGATGGAGCATCAGCATCGATTTCGATTATTTCCACAGACTCTCTTAGGCCCACGGAATTGACAAACGATTCAACAGCAAGACTTTTATAGTGCCGTTTTGGTTTCTGCAACGCCCACATCACGGCTATAGTGTCTGACTATGAGCTATGTAAACCCGATAAATGGGACATGGCAAATGGGGCATTATACATGGATTTATTCGCGGTTCTAATTTCGGAATTCACCCTTGAATCGGGTTCATGGAAGAAAATGTATTTCAGTTAGAAACTTCCATAGTGAAGGGGCGTGATCAAATAAAGTACCTACTTTCGCCCACATCTCGAAAGGGAAATAGGAAGACCTTGTTCTGTCCCATTTCCGGACACATCAAAGGCTTAATATGTGGTTGATGTTCGTGATCGGGAATTTTGCATGTGGTCTCGATTTTTTTTGACTTTTTGTTTTTATTTTTTTTTTTGCTTTACAATACATACTCGTATCAGCGGCGGAATTAAAGAATTACTGCACTCATACATGTGTTTTTTCCATTTAGGGGGCCTACCTGTTGTCTCCGAAACTTTTTTTCTTTCTTTTTACTCTTACGCAGGCGGTAGGCCTATAGAAATTAAAGCGTCAGATTGCAACAAGGCTTTCTGCATGCAGGTGTCTGATTTTGACCTTGCTTGCAAAAATGGATCTTCAATTTCTGCAGCTTGGC